>VDFB02361698.1:0-15460 GCA_007258455.2 Sequoia sempervirens
TAAAGTAGTTAGCTTAGTTGTAGTTAATGATCTGCAAAACTAGAAAATCCTTAGCTGCAACGTTCTTGGTTTTCTTAACCTTGTGCCTCTTCCAGCTGAGAACAAAAAGATAGGACTTAGATTACTTCTCTTTTCATGCATTCCAGCACAATGAGGGAACTTCCCCTCCTAATTTGAAGAGCACTCATTGCGTAGTGTACATAGCTATCCGTATAAACCTGCACTCCAGAGGTGTTATATTTTATGCCAACAATTTTCTGGCGCCCACCATGGGGCAAGAGGCAAGAAAACTTCATGAAAAGCTAAATGCTTTTATTTCACGGGATAGACACTCTGGCATCCTATTGCATGATCCACATAGAAGCAATGGATGATAATAACAATAATGCTGACAGGCAACGTCCACCCCCATTACCTTGGGGTAATAATATTGGACCTTTGGATTTTGAGGTAAATCATGAGTTACCTAAAGGGTCAAGGAAGCATTTTCCTCGGTTTCACGGCGATGGAACTCAACACCCAGAGGACCATTTTCTGCATTTACAACGGCTTGTGCCATCTTGCACGTAGCACATGAAGACATTGCGGTGTGTCTCTTTGTCAAGACTCTTGCGGGAAATTCTGCCGACTGGTTCAATCACTTGGCGCCAGGCAGTATCACAAGTTGGGAAACTATGAGCGAGAAGTTTTTGGCGAGATTCAAGCCCGTTGAAAACAATCATATATTGTTCGCCCAACTTACAAATTTGAAGATGGAACACAAAGAACACATGAGGGATTTTGTGGCAAGATTTAATCGTCTTGTTACAAGAATTTCTTCTACATTCGATCCATCACCAGAGATTCTGATAAGCTGTTTCATAAATGCTCTTCCATCAGAGATAGCCTTCTTTCTGAAGACGGCCAAAGCAACAGAGTTGAAGAGTGCACAAGAACAAGCCATTGAGTTGGAGGATAATATGATCACTTCCGGCTTGATGAAAATAGATTCTATCAGATCTCCAATTCAGTAACCGTACCAGCCAAAGAGAGACAATCTTCATCCATGGTTGTTAACATCTCCACCAAGATCAATAATTGAGGCTGCACACAGTGCAGTATTTTGTCCTTTTCATGACACTGATGAACATACCGGATCCACATGTCCAGAGAACCAGAGACTGATCCAAATCATGGGATACATTGAAGCTGCTCCCAATTCTAGTTTTGTACCAATACCAAGTTCGAAGGTTGTTTTACCACAAACGGACAACTTCGATGGCGACTCCGTAGCGGGATACTTTGATGAAGAACCCGTAAATCAAGACGAAGAAGAATACCGTCAGTACACTCCTCCTATGTTTACACATGATCAACACTTCAAAGCACAAAAAGAAGAAGAAGAAAGGCAGAAATCAAACGAAGAGGGTGAAGAAGTGCCTCTCACTTCTAAATCCAAACCTTCACATGCGATTACTATGCTAGTTGCTCAAGAGACGTCTTCAGCAAATTTTGACATCGTAGCTTCCATGATGAAGACCAAGGTACAAATCTCCCAACTAGAATATCTTCAGGATCATCCAGAAGAATTAGATCAGATTCGCAAGGTTGCAAGGAAACAGGAAGTGCTCAAGTCATCTGTTCCAGCAAAAGCAAAGTCTGAAATGGGTCCTGGTAATTGTGTAACTCTGTCAGAAATAAAAGTTGAAGACTAGAACATTTCTTGTTCTAAAAAGAGACTGACAAAGGAGACAAATTCATGGATAATAGAGTTCGATGGAGATTGTTTAGATACATTTTTAGAAGAAGGGGAATTGATCATATCCCCTAAAGGACAGTTGAACCCAGTTGCAAATTGGCTGCAATTGGAATTAACTGAAGCTGAAAAAGAGGTTCTTTTGCAAGGCCTCAAAGATGCCACAGACATGGGAATCAAACTCCTATGTGTTAAAGGTGATGTAGAGCTGATCGATGAGCCGGTCAAAGAATATTATTAGATCAGAAAAGATCACCTACGACATTACCGAAATTGAGTTTGGAACTCGATCGACTGGTTTGAAGAATTCAACATCCCAAGGATGGGCTACAATAGAACTAATGTCTCAGGAGTATTAGATTTCCCATTTGCATCATATTCTGAGTTTTGTCAGAGTACCTTCGCATGGATACATGAATACCTGAGAGTCTTCATTCTATAAGGATTGCCTCCTGCAATTCGCAGAAGAAGAGAAGTTAAACCTTTCAGGCAGAAATGACATCAGTGGGAGGCTCTTCTCGCTGCTTTGTAGCAAACAATATCCAAAGCACTTCATCTCTTTGGGGGTGGAGTGAATTTTCTGTAAGTAATTTTTATGCTTTATTGTTATGTCATGTTGTATTTCCCCGTTTCGTGATGTTTTGTCATGTTTTAGGTGATTTAGGTAGTCTTGTTTTAGGTGATTTTTAGGTTAGGTTTTTAGGAAACTCCAAATGTTTTTAGGTGAATAGGGAAAGTCCTGAATCCAATGCCCAATTATAAACACTGGTCTACTTAACACTGAGATTCTTAGGTTCTCCTATGCGGTAGGTATCCGACATGGTCACCAGACGGAGCCTAATGTTGTACCCAAAACCAAAATTTTTGCTTCATCAAGGTATTTTGTTTAAAAGAGTCTAAATCTTGCTAAAATGATGTCAAGTACAGTTTTTGGGCAATATCAAGCATAGAGTTTTTGTTAATAGTTTGTCAGTCAAAGTCAGTTATATTGATCAAAACCTGAAGCAGAGACTCAGAATGGAGCATTTCATGATGGAGGAACATCTTACAATGACATTTCATGTTGCGTACAGTCATTTCAGTGATCGAAACAGAGTTTTTAATGATCAAATCATGGAGATTTCTCAAGGAAAAGCACAAAAGCGCAAGTATAGCCCAGGGGCGCCCAGTTTGTTGAAGGTCAAGATCTTGCTGAAAGTGTTCAAGCATCCAGTCAATCTCTTCAGAATCAGTCTGGCTATCCGTCGAGCTATCCAACAAAACTTTCCGAGATCCACAGCTCTAACAAATCACGACAGAAGTTGAAATTCCTAAATTGCCAGATACGAGAATTTTGTCATTTTCAAGCAAAAGCGCGCCTCTAGCCTGAGGGCGCCCATCTTAAAGAGGGGGTAAATATTGGAATTTTTGATGACACATACAGTCAATTTGTTCTTGACTAGTCTGCTTATCCGATGAGATATCAAACGTAGTCATCCGATTCTCAGAGTTCCGGCGGTAGTTGTCTGAAGATCAGCTTAAAATGGAGTTTTCATGTTTTTGAGCTTCTCCATTGATTCCCAGTGCAAGTACAGCTTAGGGGTGCTGGTTTAAAGGACCCTTCAGATGGTGAAATTTGCAGACGAGGTCTTCTTGAAATCAGTAATACTCTAGCCTAGCTCTGTAATGCATCATTCAGCTTGTTGATCCGACATTCCAGGTGGTCGTGGTAGAGATTCTACCAAGCACGTAATTTCACAGGTGAAACAAAAAACCATTTTTAGTGTATTTCCACAGTCCAGAGGCGCCTAGCCTTTAGGCCTGTCAGATGAGCCCGTTCGCGTTCGAAGTCTTCATGGCTATTGAGCGTAATCATTTTATCTTTCCAACGAGCCTAGCCGTCAGCCTTCGGGATTTGGCAGTCGCTCGTGCGTGCGAGGTCTTTGGTGTAATACTGCAAAGTGAGGATATCCGGAAAATGGCCAAGTCTGGAGCGGTAATTTTAAATAAAATACGCACTGGAGTTTTTGAGGTCTTAGAAGCAGTTTTCTTGCTTCGTCACTTCCAGAGACTTCTCTTGTGGGCCCTTCTGGCTGTCTGTTAAAATAGATAGTGCCTGAATCGGGTCATCCCAGCTCCAGATATCAGAGGTTAAAGTAGGGTACTTGGATGAAAGTTTGACTTTCGTCAAAATGACATCAATGCAACTAAGAGCCAGGGGCGCTTTTACTTTTGAGGCCCTTAACACAACTTTCAGATGTCATACATACAGTCGTTGGATGCAAAATGTCTTCAGGCATGCAGTGAGTTTCGTTTCCTGTCAGCAGGGTTCACCGTTCGCCGTCAGCAACCGTTTGAAGTGTCAGATGACAGTTTAGGAAAATGGTTAAGTCTGGAACCCGTAAATGAATTTAATTAGGGGCGCCTAATTTTTTAGGATATTAAACGATGGATTTTGCAGTTGTGTCTCCCAGCAGACATTTCTTCCTTGTTTAGTAGGCTTTCCGATGAATTCTTCAGATCAGTCTCAGCATCACCCGGTCATCCGGAAATCAGTGTCGAAGTTGGCCAGTCGTGACAGTGCTGTCAGCTATAAAATAGGAAGTTAATAAAAAGTGTAATATCTTGAGAAAATGAACACCTATAAGTTCGAATGATGACTTTTCAGAATCGGTGAAGCCCGACGGTGAATCCTAAGACTTCATTCGAATTGTCAACTGAAGTTCAAAATATTTTTGCAATTTTAGCATTAAATGGCGAATTTCTATTTTTGGCGCCTTTGCTATTTGCATGATGAATATTTTATTATTCGAACTTCCAGTCAGTGGTAGTGGAACTAAAAGATTCATACTAAAAGGATTAAATTGCTAAAACATTTAAAATTTCTTTTCAGACTCTTCACAAACCAAGCAGCCTCCATTTTTTTAATTTTTGCATTGATTTTGATTTAAATTTTATTTTAAGTTGTACACTACATGGTGTGACCACCCTTACATCCAATATGGAATGTATATTATTTTATTTGGCTATTTTTTTCTTCTTTTGATAACTCTATTCAATCATCCTTCCCTCTCTATGGAAATCAAGAGTCATTATGCATTTTAATTGAAAATAATGATCGAACTCGAAATAAGAATTGAGATGAGACATTTTATCAATTGAAAATGATAATAATGTCATTTCGCCCTGTCTCCTAGACCACAAACTCAAAATTAAATTACACTAAAAAACTAAAACAACATATTGAACTAAAACAATTTTTGTTTTGATGTGGATTGCCATATGCCCAGAATGCTCCTACATCAAAAATTCTACAATTCCTCTCTAACTATATATCCCAAAGAATAAAAATAGGACCAATATCCCACAAGTAAAGAATACAATGTATGAAGGTGTCCTAAACTCACCCATAAATCAATGTGTGATGAAATATTGATGCAGAGGAAGGACTCACAACAAGACTAACTTGACACATTCAAACATGGTTTTAATACAAATGATGCAAAAGTGTTACTTTGTTCATCTTTGGTAACTTGCTCACAAGCCTAAGGCACACCACCAAGGAAAACAACAAAGGGAAAGCATGTAACATGATGTTTTATAATTTTTCAGACCTCTAACAATATACCACCATGATTTCCCATCCAACCTTCATCACACAATGCATAGATTTTAGCATGCCTTCATTGAACTTGGGTTTTTTTACTGTTTTTCAAACAAATGCAAGTAAACTAACATTAGTAACTCCATAAAATTTGAAAACTATGAAATATCCTTTAAATGGTTTTTAAATATGATCAAAATAGAACTTTTCACCAAATTTTATAAAATTTCAATAGTGTAATAAAAAGTTATGCAATTATTTCATCTATTGGAAACCCTTGGCCAGCCACAAACTTGCTCTCACCAAAAATGGCATAACTCATTCAAAACTTAATTAAATTTACTCAAACCAAAAGCATATGAAACAAAACTCATTCCCTCAACTTTTAGAAATAGTTTCAGGCCCATACTATACCATACATGGACATAATAGCACATTTTCATACTGTAAATTCTAGAAAACCTTGTTAGATTAGGGTAGCCTTTACCAAAATGGCCATATCTTACACAAAACTCAATGAACTTCAATGCCAAAAAAACCAAAAGAAAGAGGATTCACATTCTCACACATGCCAACTAGTTTTAGATCATTAAATGGGTTGTACAGGTCATACAAGAAAGAAGAATAGATTGGAACGTTAGAAAAACTCAAAAAATAGCTTGCTTCATTAACTCAAAAACTTCAATATCAATTCTCCAATCCACTATTTGACTTTGGAAGATAAATCTATGAATTTACAATAAATACCAACAATTTTTAACCATTTTTTGCTTGCATGTAGCCATTTTCTTGATTTTTGCCACCTTGCTAAAGTTGCATGACAACTTTTAGCAACTTTTCCCATTTTAAAACCAACGAACCAATAAACACATCAAAAAAGGATTACATGATCCTAAATAGCCACAAATTAATTTATTAAACACCAACACACACTAATATTCCAAAAACCAAAAAATGACATAAAGACTTGCTTATGAGGTCCTGGTGACCCTACACCAAACATGAATAGCAAGTCAATTCCATTACTACCACTAGTCTCTCCAAACACCCAATGAGAAGGATCACTGAAAAAAATCACCACTTTCTTCATTGTTACCACACATAAAACATTTTGAAGGACCTATAAATCCTCTCTTTTCATATTTTTTCATGACATTGATTTGACTCAATAGCTAGATAAAAATAGTTGCATTTAGGTCAACTAAGTTTAATCCAAGTTTTCTCCACCAAGGAAAATATCTAATTGCGTCTCCCTTTTTCTCCAAATATTGATATCCAAAAGTCATTAAATAAGCACTTTTGGGATCATAACCCCAAGCAAGAGAATTATCTTCCTCCAAAGAGAAGCAAGGTCAATCCTTAAGAATAGATGAGAGAATAGCTCAAGTATCAAGGGGAACCACCTCTAAGCAAGCTATTTTTTGAGTTTTTCTAACGTTCCAATCTATTCTTCTTTCTTGTATGACCTGTACTACCCATTTAATGATCTAAAAATAGTTGGCATGTGTGAGAATGTGAATCCTCTTTCTTTTGGTTTTTTTGGCATTGAATGTCATTGAGTTTTGTGTAAGATATGGCCATTTTGGTAAAGGCTACCCTAATCTAACAAGGTTTTCTAGAATTTACAGTATGAAAATGTGCTATTATGTCCATGTATGGTGGTAGCCAGACTGAAACTGGTTCACAAGAAGTTGAGGGGGCCAAGGTTTTATTTCATATACTTTGAACTGGCTAGTACCAATGAGAGATTTGAGAATGAACCTCACCATTTTATTGGCAAGACTGTAACTTTCGACTAACTCCAATAGATGAGAGCATGAACCAAATAACTTTTATTACGCAATGAAACACATAAAATTTGATGAAAATTAAAACATTTATATTCATGATTTTCAGAGAACACATGGAGATTTTTAATGTTGTATTTGGCAATACTTAATGAAACATAGCGATATTGATGAAAAGAGAAAATGCATGTTATATGACCAGAGATGAAAACTCAAAGCATCGTATTCTTTTCCCGGTTGTTTTCTTTGGTGTTGTGCTGGAAACTTGTGACGAATACAAAGACGAATGGTAACGCTTTTGCATCTGTGTTGTTGTTTGAGCTGTGTCGAGACCCAATTCTTGTGGTCCTTCCTTGCATCGTATTCATCGCGACCCGATTTATGGTGTGAACACCTTTCATTGGCTGTTCTTACTTGTGAGATGTCTATTTTGACTGATGCTGCCCTGAACCAGGAAGGAAGAATTAAGGCGTGCAGGCGCAAGCAATCCACATCAAGCTGAAGGCCGATTTTGGTTGTATGTTTCAGCGTGCCAATTTAATTTTGAGTTTGATGCGGCGATGTTCCGGTGACCGTATGTTTTCGGTGATAAAATGCTCATCAATTCTTAGGCTCATTCATTTCGAGGTAAAATGCATAATGACTTTCTTGATTGTAGAAGAAGCTATCAGCAAATAAATAATACCCATATTAATTGAAGTGATCCTGTCTTTGTGTAACAAGAAGCAAAATTTATCAATAAAGTAAAACTCAGAGGCACTGTTGTGAAAAAATCTGAAGACACAAATCTTTAATAGGCTATAGGGGAAGGTGAAGAGTTACAACTTGAAAAGGAAAGATTTTTTTTTTGTTTTTGGAGAAAAAAGGACCATTCTAGAGTATGAAGTTTTTTTTTTGCCAAAAGATAATATAAGGTGGTCGCACCAATAGAGGAAAGGTTGGAAATAAAAAAATGAAATAAAAAATGTTGGGGAAGATAGGATAGAGGTCGAGTAGGTAACGAGGCGATGACAATTTGAATGGTGGAAGTGTATATTAAAAGATAATATAGAAGGGTGCACAGTTGAGAAGGAGTTGGAAGATATATTTGAAAGATAAAAAATAACATATGAAAATATATAGGGGAAGCAATAAAAAAGAGTGGCTAAGAAAGAGAGATAAGGAATGCTAAAAAGAGAGAGGAGTGGGGGTCAAGTGGGGTGAAGAATTTTTCAAGGAAATAAAACATTTCAAGAATAAACTTGTAGGAAGAATAAAATATTTAATGTAAGCAAAGGAAAGAGGACATGGGTCACAGATGGGAAAGAGGAAATAATCAAGATTTATAAAGAATATCTAGATTAAACAAGTTTAATAATTTTTTTGAGGAGAGTGCTATAGGTTGCAAATTTGAAGAAGACATAGGATGAATGGAAGTTGAGTTGCAATTGGAAGACTAGATATATTGAATTGGGAATATTGGGAATCAAAATGCATAAAAATATTGAAATGGAGAATTGAAAGAGTGTAAATTTGAAATTAAGAGTTGTGGATGATAAAATGCATCCGCGTATAATTAGTTGAATCTAATCAATAAATAAACCACTTTGACTTGCATTTGCAAATTTCTTGTTATTATTGAAATTTGAATGTGAATGGAAATTTAATGTAGATTGGATATTATGACTGATTGGCATTAAGTGAATTTGCAACTATTATTCTTGTGTAATTTTGAATTGGTTTCAATTGACAAATGGAAATATCAAATTGAGTTTGAATTGGTTGCAAATTTCGCCCATCTAATAAGACACTCGAAATTAGTTCTGCATCAATTTTCCATGGTCACTAATGTCTTCTTGAGAATGTTTGGATGAAGATGATGATTATGCTCAAAGAAACTATTTTTGATAAATGTTCTATAGGGGGGTTTTATCTTATGATTTTCTTCTTTCAAGCAATTCAAGGCTTTCAAATCTTCATTTTCAATCTAGATCTAAATATTGGTCCATGAGGAAGGTGAATAAGTGTGGTAAGTGAATCCCTTCCCTTTCTAGCTTTCTCAAAATTAGTGAAAGGAAGAAAATTGTGTGCTCTTTTTCACTGAACTAGGGTTTTGGACCTAAAAGGAGAGAGACAGTTTCCTTACTCTCACTCAAGAAAAAAACCTTGAGATTTCAATACAAATGAGATTGAAATATTGCAAAGGGATGTCCTAGGGGTTGAATGATATCTAATGAGGGCTTCACCACCAAGTGTAAACATGGAAAAGACAATGAAATGCAAAACACAATGTAAAACCCTAATTGAATGCAAACTAACTCTAAATGACCTAGAAAAGTAAAAAAAATGTAACATAAAACTATGAGACTAAAAGTGTGCACCTGAAAGACTAAAGAAGGCAGAATGGAGGTCTGGATCACTAAAAAATATGTTACTAATGTTGACTGGGACTCATTCATCAAGGTGGGTGAATCAGTCCAATTTCCAAGAAAATGCACGAGAATAGGTTTCAACCAAAAGGGTATCCAAATCTGTAAAAAATCTCTGTTAGGCCTGTATAGTGGGACTCATTCACCAATAGTGGTCAATTAGTTCACTTATACTTTTCTGGAAGTTCTGAACTAGATTATGTGCCTCTTGATTTTCTCTACTCTTTTTGATTGATTTTTGGATCTGAAACTGCAAATTGCCACCTGTAGACCTTCTCCAAGCTTCTCCAAGGTTTGATGACAACTTTAAGAATTTTGATGACTTGACAACTTTTCTCCAACTTTTCTTCTTAGAAAATCTGCAACCTAGCCTTGCAAATCACACACAAGAAGAGGGAAAAATGTTGTAGGGGTTTGCCTTGGCCAAACCCCTTATTGGTAATTAAACCTTGAAATGAAAGAAAATATGAAAGGAGAATGATGAATGAAAAAAAGACATTGTTGAAACTCACCAAACCCTAGAAATAAGGTGCTACAAGTATGTTTGAAATGGTTGCAATGGATGTGGTTCTTGACTCTTGCTTGAATGTGATAGATCTTGCTTGAAACACTTGCTTGGATCATGAACTCTACATCACAAATGTTAGCACAATAACAAACATGAAGAATGCAATCTTTGACATGATGATTGGCACTTGAAGAATGCTCTTGAATGCTTGATAATCTGTCCTTGAAATGCCTTGAATTCTCTTGTGAATGCTTAATGCTCTTGAGAACTCTCTTGAATGCTAGGTGTTGAATATGAGTGAAAGAACCTTGTATTTATACTTAATTATGCAAGAATTCTCAAAATTACAACACTACAAGCCGACATATCAGATATAGGAGAAAAAAATCCTACTGGAAATTTGAATTAAATTTAAATTTTAGTCACACGGGACTCATTTTCCCAGGGTGGAGAATGAGTCCCATCACACATAATGTATGGAACCAAAAATGAAAAATTCTTAGAAATGTGTGAAACCTGCATCGAGGCCAAAAAGACCTAGGTGGGACTCATTCACCCAAGGTGGTGAATGATTCCCAAACACTAAATATGGGCCACACAAGCTAGGAGCACCTAAATTATGATTTGTTACTGATTGGTGTTGGGATTATCCTAAAAAAGATACAATTAAAGCCCAATTAAAGCAAAAGATGCAAAATTGGTGTTGTGGATGCAAAATAGGGCCAATTAAAGCATAAGAAAGCCCAATTATTAATGACATGCCTAGAGGAAGGTGAAAGTGTGTTACAACACTTTACAACACTCCAAATAAGGCAAGATTAATGTTGATTATGATTAAAATTATGCTTAGTTTATTTGATAAAACCCTAGAAAAGTGTGAAAGTGTGTGTTTTAACCTTCCTGGCACTTTTCAAAGGCACCATTAAATTCCATTAATAGTTCAAAAGGAACCAAGACTTAAGAAATGTGAATGTGTTATCCACATTACGAAAAAAGAAAAAGCACTAAATCAAAGCGACGATGAAAGCCCATCTACAAAGGGACCCAAAGCGAGGGATTGTGAAAATCCAAGGGACCCATTGTTGTTACTACATTTTAGGCCCCACTTTGGTGAGGATGAAATTACTTCAAACTCACACTAAAGTGAGAAACTATAAAATAAGAGGGTTCCAATGAACCCAATTCTAACCAAGATGGGATGACCGATCAAGAGGGGTGATCAAGCCCCTAAGAACAAGATCCCATGGAAAACCAACATAAGCACAAAGGAACACACATGGAAATGATATAAAGAACAATGACAAGGCCAAGCATACACTGCCAAAGAAAAAAAAAGAGAAAAGATAAAAAAATTGGATCAAGCTCGACTATTTGTCTATCATGATGTGGATCAGATCTAGGCTAATTTTCTAGAAAATGCATAAGTTCACTCTAAGGTGACGAAACTCCTGGCTGTCCATCGGGTGAGAAGTACTAAAAGGTGAGAAACATACACTCATGGCTAGTATGCACTCACACACACACAAGTGGCTATGGGGAAAGCCATGTCTCACATTGTGCTTCCCACTCAACCATACCAAAGTTATACCTCCTGATAACTTTAATAAGGCACCACACAAAAATAATTTTTTCGAGCTTCATGAAACAAGAAAAAATTCATATGCTTGGAGCTCATGAAAAAACATGATGGCACTACAAGCATGCACGCTGTGTTATGCAAGGTGGCCATATAACAACAAATACAACATGCAACATGCAAATAATGTTCAAAGGAGTCTTGCTTAGTTCATCGCGAGTGTTAACCAAGGGAACAATGATGCCTAATGTCTCAAGAGAAGGGACCAATCAAAGAATATAAAATTCACAACAGTGGATGTAGTTAATTGCTCAAACCACTAAGAGGAGTCTAACATGCTAAGAGATCATGCTCTGAAAGTAAATTACACTAATGCATCCACAAATTGACAAAACATCATTGTATGAGAAGTAAGAGAGGCTGCTTGAGGAATTGAGAAAAGGAAAATACAAAAAGAATAATTCAATTTGTGCTTACTTTAAAAGAGGGTGCTAAAGCACCATCTTGTGAGAAAGCTGCTTTAAAGTAGCAAATAAAATGAAAAAAGAAAGGAAGGAGAGACATGAGGCGGGCAAGGAGAAAACCCTATGCCAAGTCATATGTTTCAGTAAAGGCTATGCCAATACAAGAAAAAAAGAAAAAGAGTGTTTCCCAAAATGAAAACACAAAACATAAAAAGGGATCTGGTTGGGAGGTAAGTATGTTCTTTACTTACAATATTTTTTAGAGAGCTTAGGTTGTTACCATCAAATACATAGAGAGCTTGGAATAATAACCTACAAAGGAAACAAAAAGCTCAAAAAAACAGCTTTTAAGGTCCAACATTGAAGAACCGAATGTCGCCAGTGCATCATCAAGAAATCCGAAATCACAGGTCAACAGGAACATAAGATAATATCGGTAAAGCTTATCAAAAACTTTCATCGTAAAGTGGGTTCTTCTCCGATCTCGATCAAGCATGCAAATCAATCAAAAGGAAAAAACGGAATAAAAAGAGAGAATGAAATGAAAAAGAATCAGCAGGTCAACATGGAAGAACATAAGATGTCTCAATGCGCTATTATCAGAAAAAACACAAGAAAATGAAAGAGAGATAAAGAAAAAGGAAAAAAGGGCAAGGAACTGCCTTTTGGGTTAACATGGAAGAGATAAAGATCAGTTCTGCTTACGTCATCAAATAAATTAAAGAAAAAGGAAAATGAAAAAGGAAATCCTTTTGGGTCAACATGGAAGAGACATGAATGTCTCGATGCATTGCGTCATCCCCAAAATGAAAACACAAGATACAAAGTGAAAGAGATGCATGACATAGAGAAGAATGAAGGTACAAATAGAGGAATGCCACAAAGAGAGAGAGAACATCAAACATAACGTCATGGGGGATCACATTACGCACACGCCATCACGCACAAAAGAAAATGAAAAAGAAATAATGCAAAAGACTAGTAAGGAAAATGCGAGTCAACCTATGAGTAGGTCATCCGCCTCCCAATCTCAGTCTGTATAACCAGAAGGTGGATAATGAACCTAAGGGACAATGAAAAAATGCATTACTAGGACAAGGCTATCAACTTCTTTCCCCCACTGAGTGTGAGACAAGAATGAGATGAGGTAGGTGATGGGAAAGGTCATGTAATAGTGAGAAGAGAATGTTCTACAACTATAACATGACAATGGGTGAAACAATATTAAGCTAGGAAATCACACGATGGAAATCATTGCCATCAAAGTGAAAGTTTTTCAATACTAATTGGAATGCACGACATTCATCACTACTATGTTTTAGAATTCAATGATATACACAATGTGGGACTTTTGTATCTTTAGGATATAGAACTAATATATTCATAGGTGGTAATGTTATTAGTTCTTTTTTGAGAAGTATTTTTAATTTCCTTTCACTTTCAGGTGGTGGACGAAGGGGTTGTAATTTTTGTAATTTGTAAGGCCTCTTGCACTTGCTAGATTCACCAACTTCTCTAGATGGAATTAGGGCAAGAGATCCTTAGATGATCTTATCTTTATCCTTGTTATTGTTATGATCTATTGGTTGTTCTCTAGGAAGAAGGATATTTAGGTCGGGAGGGGAATCCAAGATCACCGTACAATCACCATGAAGCCTTAGATATTCTCGAGGGGGTTTTCCGTTATGAGAGGGATCTTGATATCCTAATCCCTTTGTGTTTTCATTAGTTGGTATTTTATCTAGGAGTTGATGAATTTCATGTTCACTTGTTGTATCATATCCTTGTTTACTCAAGATTGTGAATCCTTTTCCATATGTTTCTTCAAGATTGATGGGAGTGTTGGTTGCTTTATTCTCATAAAATGGTTAAGTGTTTGCTTGTTTACAGGAACTAGATTCAACTATTGTAGGGATCTTAGGTTCAACTTTTGTTTCAGGATGTAAGTAACCAAACATCTCATGAGGTGGTATTGTAGGAAGATTCTATTGTTGTTTCATATATGGATAGAAGGATGCATTAGCTTCAAGGTTGTTAAGACAATCATTTAGGAACATTTTCATGTTGTCATCATCTTCTCCAATGATGTCAACATCACAAGGACATGCATTAGGAGTTGAGTGAGCATGAGTAAGGCCAATGTCATTAGGGTCATTTCCAAAAGCACAACTTGACACATCCATTAAGGACTTTATTGACATCCAAAGCTTGTTAAAGCACATATCCATGATGCAAATCTTAGATTGTAACTATGCAACAATGAAATTTTGATTTTAAGCAATGCACAAGGTGAATGAATTTAAGTTAAATGTAATGAAATAGAAATTCTACAGACAGAGAGATAATGTGAAGCATTTTTTCCTTAATCATTTTGATTTTTGGCTTGTATAATGTTTTCAGTTTTAGGTGTGCCCGTGCTCAAGTAGAGTTATCAGAAACACGTGTAATGTGCCACATGGTGGCTGCAAAAATTTCATCTTTCGTCTCCCTTTCGGGAGAGAGTTCAGAACATGTGTTGGCTCGTCGAGGATTTTCTAGGGAGCTATATTCATGAGCTTGAAAGTGTCCGCCTTTTTGACACATCACCTCTTCATTGCGGACGGATTGCGTCTCCTATGGAGTGATATCTTTTGGGGAGTTTGTTGGAGCTGGTTGGCCTTTTTCTTTTCTTGGTTTTTGGGATGGAAGCTTTGAGTTGGTGCCTTTGGGTGATGTGATCGGTCAACTGGACCTTTTTGATAGGCTGTTGTTTTTAGGATTTGATCATTTACGGGGCTTTATCTTTGCTAAATATCTAAAAAACATCAATACGACAATTGAGAATTGATTAGCAAAGATCATTGTGACCTAACCAAATATTTGCGATTGGATCGTGTGCCATTAACTATCTGAAGTACCCAAAATCTGCAATGTAAGACCAACCTTAAAAACTCATTAGAAGGGTTAGTCTAAACACACAAATCTGCAAATACCTCCATGGAATATATTGCAAATGCTTTCAAAAATGCAACAAATGATAATATAAAGACTAAAACATTATGAAAACAAAAGCAAGCTACCTATTCCATGTTGGATTGATGTCACATGTGCTAGTGACCCTTTCCCAATCCTTGATCAAAGATCAAATGATAAAATGCAAATGGAGATGATGGATTGATGATGAACAAGATCAAATCTCAAATGAAGAGAGTAACCTTGCATGAAATTGTGAAGGATTTGCTCAAAGATGAAGCACCTATTTAAAGATTTTCAAAATGCTAAGTGTTGAAGAGGGACCAATGTGGGATAAAAAACAAGCCAATGAGTTGAGGACACTTGTCATCATGTGATTAGTTGATGTATGTGCAAGATTTGGGAAGAGGTGCTTGGGAAATTTTGAATTCAAATTTGCAATAAATT
>VDFB02361700.1:0-50065 GCA_007258455.2 Sequoia sempervirens
GCTCTTCATATGAGTAGAAATGTCAAATTTTCATAGTCAATATGTATACCCACTCCCATACTATGAAAATATTGTCAACAAACCTTCTTATCAACCATACCTAAATATCCATGTTGTTGGTTTTATCCCAAACAGCCATGCAATAGTAGTATATCAACATGCTCAACATGCTTACCTCCCACCCACCCTTGATCAACCTTCATATTAGCATTTATATGTCCAAAATCAGCCTCAAGAAACATCTTTGATGCCAAATCAATTCAAACACTCTCCTGATCACCTCCAAGATTTGGAGGCTAGGGATATGAAGAATAGCATGAATGAAATCAAGGACACATTGTTAGACTTCACAAAGTAGATAGAAGATTTCAGGAGGCAACAAGAGCTTGATTTGCAACAACAAGAGTTAGATTATCAGGCCTACCTTCATGAGCAAGTAGTTTCAGCAACAACTTCTACAGTTATTTGATTTTGTTACAATCAAGTGTTAGCCTTCTCACTTTCAAGTGTTTTGTCTCTTTGAATGATTTGGATACAAATTTAATGAGTTTTAAATCTCAAAACCTTTAAATTTTGTCTCATTCAAGGAATGCATGTACACAAAAGCAAGTTTAATCACAGGTCATATATTGTGCTATAGATTTACCTTCCCCTTCAGGTTGTGAAAACATTATTTTCCTTCATAAAGGATATATTATCAAGGCCTTTTTGTGAAAAATTTATGTGATTAAACTATCCAATTTGAGTTGTGAAAACATATTTTATGGGAGATAGTTGTGAATCAAGTACTCATCTTTTCCATTTAGGTGCATCACCATAGTTTAAGTTTCAGTTTATCCATTTATTTCAAATCCTTTCTTCCCTTTACCTTAAATATTACCAGTTATTCATTAGAAAATCATAAGGGAGCTAGCCCATAATTTGGAGATTCATCTTCACTATGAGCATACCCATAGGCTCAAAGATGTTTCAATGTTTCACGAGATTGTTGAGTGTATAAACTTAGCATTTAGGCGCAATCTCCATGACAACATGCATATAGAAGCTATAGAGAATGTTGTAGGTGAAACTTGGTGGAGTTGGTTAGTTTGTGGTGGGTCAAAACCCACGAAAGAGGAGAAGAATAAAGAAATTGTTTGGTGGAGGAGGTTGAATAATGGTGGGTTGAACCCCACAAAAAAGGAGAGGAGAGAAGAAAATCTTTGGAAGAGGACAGTTCATGTTGGAAATGAGTCCATCAAAGGAAGGAGGAAGAGGGTACATAATTGTTGGAGGAAAATGGCGTATGTTCCAGCCAGATGTTGGAAGAGGAGGGGAAATAATTAATTTTGGTGCACTTATCACAACAATGGAGTTTGTTGTAGGTTTGACAACCTAAGAGAGTAGTTCTAATACTCAACTCCACTTTGTGAGCCTATGCTCACAAATTTTCTTACCCAGTGTGTCTAATGCAGGAGCATCCAAACTCACAAGCAATCCTGCATCACAAGAAAAAAAATATTTTATTTTCATGTTTAATGTTTGCATTTAGTGTGGGTTGGAGCTTCAAGGGAATCTTGTGGATTATTTGAAAGATAAAATATTCATATACCAATACTTGGATTTTCATTTCAAAAATGAGAGGCAAATATTGTGTTTAATGTGATTTTAAAATTATTGTATTATACAATTTTAAGGCTTGAATGGGTCCATTGGCATACTAGAGGGAACTTGAAAATAAGAATTAATATTTATTTTATCAATTTGTATGCCTATAGATGTTTTCATAAGGAAAGTGACCTTGACATTTCATTCTTGTCTTATTGGGTGCTTAAAATGGAGGGAAAAGATAGTGATTTTTGGAAAATAATAATGCCTCTTCAATTACCAAAGGAGCACGACCTGATTTTATATTTTTATTCATTTTTCAAAGGAATCCATAGTAGCAAGGTGTTTTATATTGTGAAGCAACATTAACAACACATTTTGGAAGCAAAGTTGTCTTTATTTCATTCTTTGTGAAGGAATTTTAGAGGTCAAGTTGAGGCAAATGAAAGAGAAAATTTGGGTGCCACTTTTTTGGTGCTTGTAAGGGTGTAATAATATATATAATACACCCTTTAGTGGTGAAAAAAGGAAGCAATCAACATCATCAAGGTTGGAGAAAGAAGTTACAAGTTGCTCTTGAGAGTTGCATAAGAAAGAGTGCAAAAAATCAGCTTATGAAGAGAAGAGGAATAGAAGAGAAAAGAGATTTTGCAAGTGTGTTGTAGGTGTTCAAGGCAGCCATGAGAGATTCTTAATGAATAGAAAAATTAGGTTTCAAAATATTAGTGAAGCCAAGAAGGTTTGATTACATGAGGATTTGAAGACTCGTAGACAAAATGTGTCTAGAAAAGCTTGTAATTTTTTTTGAATTTTACTCAATGTTGAATCCTCCATATATGTAATTAGTCTTGAGGAATTTTCATGTATGAATGTGTATGGACATTGAAATAAAGATATGTTTCAGATTATATGTTAATGTGGATTTGATGAAATGTAAAGGTTGTAAGATTGGGTGGTTTGATAAGACCCCCGATCTTGATTGCGCCATGCTCTATTTTTCTTATTTTGTTCATATTCCTATTTTGTATTCACTTAATTGATCATTTTTTTAATTTAAATATAATTTTAAAATATAATATGTATCATGTGTTATATAGTGTTTTTTTTGGAATAGAAAGCACTTTTGTCACCTATGCAAAGAAATACATTAAATTTTCCAATATTTGTTTTAGGGTTTATAATCTAAAACGTGATCAAAGACTTTTCAAGATGCTACAAACCACCTCAATTACACTAAATTATCTTTCATTTGAATACATCACTTTGCAATGTTCCCATGTTCCTAAGTCCAAGCGACCTTCTAGACTTAGTTTCTCCACAACCCCATCAGTTTATCTTCATAAGACCTCAATTATTGGATCAACCACTCTTCATTCTTCCAACTTGCAATGATGTATAAATTATTCTCTTAATCCATTCAAAATAAAACAAAACTCTCTAAAATCAAATTCTCCTTTAATCCATCGTTGATTTTATGTTTCTTGTGCCATTTATGATACAAAATATAAAGGGTATTTTTTTAATCAAATGCTAATCCCTCCACTATGAGGAATCTCATCCATTAACTAAACAATCATAATTAAACCCTTCTTGGAAGAGGTATCATAATATGTCATTGATCTTACAAGTGTCAAGAAGGGATTTTCAAAATTCCCAACCTATGGAATGCCCAAATTGATATGTAAAATAATTCAAATTTTAAAAAATTTAAAAATAAATATTTTGCCTAAGATCCCAAGATTAATACTAAAAAATATAAATTAAAATAAAAATATATTTTGGCATGATACCAATTTATTTAACCAAGTGATGCTCCTACAATAGCCGCAACCACACATTACATGTAAATACAAAATAAATCTTGAAATTTTAAAGGAGGGTCAAATTGATTCATTATTTTTAGTATATTTCCTCTTTTACTTGTATTTTCTTTAACCATCTTCCTAACTCTTTCCCTTATTATGCCTAGAGTATAGTAGATTAGCACCAATTGTTGGCAACCTTCTTTAGAGATTCTTAGTGTCTTATAAAATACTATTGGAATCAATGATTTTTCCAGCTACTAGGGTTCCTAGAATTAACCAATTTGTAACGTGGGAATAATCACTATTAGACTCCATCAATTTGTGAAAATGGTGTTGTATTGATCTTGTCTTATTATTTTTCTTCTCACTTGGACTTGGGCCCCTTTCCATTGTGCATATCCCACTCCCACAAGTGTGTTGGGAAATAAGATCCATTCTCTTTCCTATAATACATAAGGAGCACAAAGCATGAAACCACCATCACCATGTAATTGAAAAATGTAGCTACAATATTAAAATGAATCATTATCTCCAAAATAATGAATCAATTTGACCCTAGAGTATAGTATATTAGCACCAATTGTTGGCACACTTGTATTCCTAGAATAACATTAATTTAGACAACCAAACTTTCCACATTAAGGAGTCAACCTTCTTTAGAGATTCTCATGTCATGTAAAATATTATTGGAATCAATGATTTTTCAAACTACTAGGGTTCCTAGGATTAACCAATTTGCAACGTGGACATAATCACTATTAGACTCCATCAATTTGTGAAAATGGTGTTGTAATGATCTTGTCTTATTATTTTTCTTCTCACTTGGACTTGGTCCCCTTTCCATTATGCATATCCCACTCCCACATGTATGTTGGGAAATAAGACCCATTCTCTTCCCTATAATACATAAGGAGCACAAAGCATGAAACCATTGTCACCATGTAATTGAAAAATGTAGCTACAATATTAAAATGAATCATTTTTCTCCAAAATAAAGGCCTCATATATGTAGCAACAATATTGATAAGTGGGGTAGGTAAGGAGGAGGGCTTCAAGGGTTAGAAATTTTTCTAATCAAGTTAGGGATTTTTATATCTATGTGGTAGCTTGTATGACATATTTTAATTTTAATTTTTAAAAAATATGGACCATCTCTTTACATACAATTTATATGATTTATCATCTAAAACTGCTCCCATCCAATTGAAAAGGAACTAAATTATGTGGAACCACTTACTTGGAAAAGGCTTCATTTTTCTCTCAAAAATATTGTTGACGAAAAATAGTCATCCCCCCTCCATTTGACCATAGCCACTCTATTTATTTTTTATTTGTAGCAATAAGAGTATTCCAAAAATTCCAATGGCATACAAGAGTTATTGTGTTGGAATTCAATGAATAACTAAGATATAAAATAACGTGCTACTATAATTTTTAATTTCTATTTTAAAACATTAATACTTTAATGCAAAAATGGAATTTCTAATAGAAAATATCAAAAGTTAAGTAATACTATCTCTAACTCTTTTTAATTTCATATAGCATGTTTGTAATGTTGTGATTAGGTTTCATACACCTTGTAATTCCTAGTGTTTGTATTTTGTAATTTGTATGTCAATGTGCTCACATGGAAAATGGGTTTCTAACATGAAAAGGCATTCTTTGCCACATGAAATATACAATATAGCATGTCCTAAGAGAATTTGTGTCATGTAAGATGCATAAGAGTATTTATGGCATTCTAAGATGTGTAAGAGATTCTATGACATATAATATCATCTGAGTTGCAAAATAGACTCAAAAAGCCATAGATAAATTTTGACCAAATTGTAACATGTAAGAGCATCCTTCTAAAGGAGGAATGAGTTCAAAATGGAGCACTTTTTTTGGTAAGTGGTTGACATGGAGATTTATATTTCATGTTAGAAATGTTAACCCATCAAGTCTAAGGTGTTAGAATTTTAAAATGGGATTTGAGCACCATATTTTCACATGGTGTTTAATCATAGTTTTGGAAACCATGTGTGCTTTCTAGTTTTGGCCTTAGCCTATTGGATGCATGGTTTGGTGGTGTATAGAAGATGCACTTGTATTTGTAAGGATTTATGCTATTGGATTGGCTCTAGAAGAAAATGATTAAAGATATTTTTCCCTTGATTAAGTATAAGCCACTGAGTTTATTGTAACATATATGTTGCTAATAACATATTGAGTGTGTTTTGGAGGCTAATTTTTTTTCCAAAATGGTTTTACTAGGGTATATCTTGTGTTACAAGTTTTCTCTATCATTTATTGTGAAGATATGTAACATATTGTATTGCTTATATCATTGGGTTAATAGAGGAACTATTTAGTTTGATTTTATTTGGTACCATAGCTATTTTGAGTTTTTGGTACTAGTGATGTTGCAAACATAGTCCCTTTCATTTGGTATCAACGCCTAGATTTGGGCTATCGAAGGGGATGTCATCCTTGAAGTATTAATTCGTGTTTAAATAGAAGCTCTACATAGGTGATCTTATTTTCTAGGTACAAACACATATACAAGTTGGAGATCAAGATACAACACTATTTTTGAGTTATTGAGGCTCAAAAACAAATAATTAGTTGCATGCATGATCTATGGGTTGTATTTAGTTGCACATTTGATCTATGGGTTGCATGTGGTTGCATTAATGGGTACGTCACTTGTATGTTATTGCATGTTGCATATCCATATTTTTTGGAGTTGCAGGGATGGGAATAATATTTGCATGCTATAGATCCAAGGTGTTCCAAAGTTACATGGATGGTTATATCGCTTATATATTGAATGTTGCAAATTCATTGAGATTTGGGTTTACATGTACTTGCATGTTGCATACTCATTGTCGTTTGGGTTTTCATACACATGCATGATGTCTATGTGATATTTTGACATTTGGAAAATTCATCTAGTTATAGATTTTTTAGTATTTCATATTTGTTTCAGTAAATTCAAATTTGTATAGTGGTTGTATGTGGCTTGTTGCTACATGCAGGTCATTTAGTTTTAATGAATATGCGTTTTTCAGATATATTTTTAAAATCTATTTTCTTTGACTTCTATGGAAGATTATTTTCATATTGTATTTCTTGAGGGTTGTCTAGATAAGAAATAGTTGCAAATCCACGTGCATTCTTATGAGCATAGTTGCAAGATCATTGGAATGTATTATCCCCTTTATAATAATTTAATTGTGGACCCAAAATCCCATTCCTATATTTCTTGTGGGCTAAGGAGAAATTTCTAGGTAAATAGATTTAACTAAAATTGATTATTTAGACCCAAATTAATTATTATTTCTGTTTTTTTTATAAAAGGGACCAAGTAATTTAATTAAATATTACTATTGTTGAGTATCTTTCCAAGGGGGGCATTAGAATATATGGAGATGGAATAATGTAACTCTAAAATAATTTGGCATCTTCTTTTATGGCATATTCTATGATAGATTTATAACACTTATTATGATAGCCCATTATTAGGGAGTTGTAGGTTAGATTTTATGACAAATGGGAGTTGTTTCTATGGGAGGAATATCTTATGAAAGGAAATTAGTGAGGAGTTATAAATTTCTAATTTGAGAAGAATTCTCATAATTATTGATGACAATTGTAAGGTATAAAAAGAACCTCTTTAACTAGCTTAATATAGTTATGTGTAAGAGGAGGCTATGCCAACTCTTTGTGGGGGCCTATTTTGGAGGTAGATTATTGTAATATTTTATTATTTTATTATTACGGGTATATTGGGATGTTTGAATTTTTTCCCCAACTTGTATTGATCTCCAATTCTCATCTTTTGTCTGTGTATCAATTTTCTTCACCACCTGAACATTGTGTTCAACTATAGGATTTGAGCATGAAAACCCTTGAATTCTTTGATATCATAAGTTGAAATCCTCTTATTTTCTTGAGAGAAATATCATAAAGAGGTTGTATTGTGCACTTAAAACTTTTGTTATATTTTAATATTTGTGATTGTAAGATTGTGAAGAAGAGAGCTTCAACATTAATAATTTATTTTCATAACATATTATTGAATGGCTTGTAATTTCAAACTTGTACTAGCATTTTGCTATTATTTTGGTCAATATAAACTAGTTTCAAAATTTTTATTCAACTATATTTCGTGTGTGCAAATATTGTTTAAATATATGACAGTTTATGTAAAATCAATGACATATTTCAATATTTGGTTGCAAATTTGTGGAGGTTATTTCATTATATTTTATGTTATATTTGTTGAATATATTTTAAGTCTATAGATATTTACAAAAAAATCAGTTTGGTACATTGCAATAGTATCAAAGTGTTGATCTTGCTAGCTTGACAAGTAAATTAGATTGTTGATCCTTCCTAGTGAAATAGAGATTAGATATCAAAGAAGGAAGCAAAAGAAATAATAGGCACAAGATCCATATAAGGAGGATGATATGAAAGAATAGAAAAGAGGAGATAAGAAATTTTCAAAATATGAAAAGGAGAAATTCTTCTAAGAGACTTCAATTGGAATCAATCATGACCAAGAAAGAGAGGAAACAAGCCAAGAGAGGTGGTATCAATCCAAGAGAGAATTGATGAATTATTATCAAGAATATTGATCCAAATGAGTATTAGAACTCCACAAAGAGGATAAATATTATCTATAAGCAATCAATCAATTGTAGCTCCATACCAAAACCCTCTAGACCTATGTTCTTATATAAAGAGGAAGAAAAAGTAGAGCCCATAAATTATTTTCCAAAAGAGATTGACAAGTTGTTTGGAGATTATTGGGAAAAGAATAAAGATTTCAAGGCAACCATATCCTTTGATAGATATTTGGAGCTTCTAGGAAAAAGTATTCCTCAAAGAATAGGTCAAGAGACTAACCAAAATAACAATAGGAAAAAACTAAAGTATAAAGTAAAAAAAACTAATTCCACCCACTTTTAATGGTAGCAACAAGATATAAGCTTGGGCTTGGTTGTAGAAACTACAAACTTATCTCAGACTCAGCCACATGATGGAAGAAGATGCAAGTAATTTTCCACATTGCCCTTGGAGGGAACTATGATTAGTGGTACCATGCTCTAATCACACAAGGACATGACCTTGTGAAATTTTTTAATGATTTCAACCAAAGGTTGTTAGATAGACTTGAGCAAAAGGATGAAGAATAATAGTTTAGAGAACTTTCCAAAATCGAGCAATAGACTTTAGCGAATGCATATGTAACATAATTCTAGAGAGTTGTAGTCATGGTACTTGGTTTATCAAAAAGGAGGGTCACTTTCCTCTTTGTTGAGGTTCTTTGCAAGCCTCTCAAAGGTCAAGGCCTATGCACCATTAGCATTGCAAAAAATTGTTAGGAGAGCATTAACACTTGAGCCATATGTACTTAAGAGTATATTTCCATCTCAATTCAAGTTACTCATATTTGTGCTCCACAAAGGAAATTTTCATAAAGGGGGATTCAACTCATGCCTTCAAAACTATACATTACAACCATTTGCAACAAAGAAAATGGGCGACAACAACAAAAATGAACTCAATGTAGATTTCTAGCCATACTTATCAATGTTGTCTTTATCCACTTACCGTATGGTCTCTAGCTTTTCTAGCCATACTTATCAATGATGTCTTTTTATCTGATCAAATTTATTATGTCTATTTTTCTCTTTTTCACCCAACATGTTTGTTTGTAGCTAACATGTTTGTGGTGAATTTGTAGTTAGCTTTGCAGGATATAAGACCCATGTCCTCTTCGTGTCCTAGCTCATCTTTACAAATGGTATATACTAGATCAAAGACCTGCATCTTCTTCATCCTGAGTATATGCTCTTTCTCTCTTTTTCTCTTCAACATTAGTTGTTTCCCTATCTTTTGGATGCATTCTTCTCTTAAATCAATCGATCCTTACATTCTTCTCTCTGTTTAAGAATTCTTCTATGTGTTACTTCTTGTTATTTTTGAGATGATGCATAATACTGAGACAACCTTTTGCATCAAGGTCTCTTTCACTTTGCTAACTCAAATCCTTTTAGTTTGTTTGTTATGTGTCTTTGTGTAAGTCATTATCCATGTTTTTATTTCTAAATATCTATATGTCCATCATTCTCTAACCCCATGATTTGATAGCTTTCTATTTTCTAACCTTGTTGTCCTGTGAAAATCTTTTTTGTCTAATGTGTTTTTTTTATAGGAACCATGGGAACATGATCATAGATATATTGGAAAAGGCCAAGTTCATTATATTGAAGTAATATCTTATATGATGATTCAAATCTTGAAAAAACTAAGCCACAACCAATTATAGAAGATCATGAACTTGGAAAAATGGAGAATGAGAGCACAAATGGAGGCACGCTTCTAACTCTTTCGAGAGCACCTAGATATCATCCATTTAGAGTCTAAGGAGTGTAATTTGGACAACAAATCATAGTACTTGTTAGTAGTGGGGCTTCCCATAATTTTATTAATGAGGACTTGGTGATAATAAGAAGACTCAAAGTTGGGGATTTTGATAGTTTCAATGTTATTGTTATTAATGGATTCACCATTCCATGCACCAACTATAATCTAACAACTCAATATATGGTGTGATGTTTTTTATGTTGTGGAATTAGGAAATATTGACATGGTTTTAAGTGTACAGTGGTTGCATTCTCTTAGTGAGTTTCCATAGAAATATCAATTCATGGAGCTTAAATTTGAATTTGAAAGGAAAGATGTCGTGTGGTGGTCAAAGCTAAAATAATGGAGAGGATTTTTCACAAGGGACAAGTTGCATGAGTAGCAAGTTATTTGGTGATCAAGGCACTTATCATTTTGATATTCAAAATATTTTGGATAAGAATAGTGTGGTGTTTGGTGATTTGCTTCCAACACTACCACCTGATAGAAAATTCATGCATATCATGAAGTTGAAAATAGTTTCTAAGCTTGTTCTAACCATTCCTTATTGCCACCCAATAATGTACAAGGAGAAGATTGAAAAGGTCATAAAGGAACTCTTAAAGATGAGACACAACAAACCTAGTTTTAGTCAATTTGCAACATTAGTGGTTTTTGTGAAGAAAAAGGATGGTACCATGCAAATGTGTATCTTTGTATCTTTGAACAAGAAGACAATAGATCTCATTCCTAGAATTGGTGAGCTAATTCATGAGTTGCATGGAGTTGTATATTTTTCAAAGATTAATTTGAAATTAGGTCACAATCAAATCTATGCAAGGGATGAGGGTGTGCACAAAATAGCATTCATGTGTCACTTTGGGCACTTTGAGTTCTTGGTCATTCCTTTTGGTTTGAAAAATGTTCCAACTTCTTTCCAATCATGTCTAAATCGGGTACTCAATAAGCTAAGGAAATAAATTTAATTAAAATAAATTACTAACAACTGAATTAATTATTATTTCTCATTTTTATAAGGCCAAGTAATTAATAAAATATTATTATTTTTGAGTATTTGTCCAAGGAGGGGCATGAGAATTCAAATTATTTTATCTATTATTGTTGTGTTTGACCTTTGGGGTTGAATGGTTAGACATTGAGATGAATTATTGATGGGATTTTTGGAAATCTATTTGTCACAACTAAAGCACTTGGTGGTCTTGATAGAAGGAAATAGTATGGCTTGCAAGATATCTCTCTATGGTCTAAGTTTCATCCAAGTATGAGGTTTAGTTCATAAATGTTATTGGAGTTGATATTTATATAGAGTTAATTCATTATGTTTGTGTCAAACATGTTGGTGGTCATTTATTGTTGTTTCACTTAATTAGTTTTTAGTAAAAGTATTGGTTTGATTAGGGCTATTTAATCTCATATTTTTGTGTGATGTGGAGAACCAAGGAGAGTTATTTTTCTTGGCACTAAGATTGAGAGAGATAGTGAGCAAAAAAAATTCAACCAATCAAAGTAAGTATGCTAACTTGATCTTGCAATTGTTCAATTTGCAATATTGCAAATCAATGAGTGTTCTTTAACAAAAAATGTGATTGAAGACATGAACCATTTCCCCTATGTGTGTGCATTAATGGAATTTTGTATGTTATAACCTACACTAGACCATGCATTCCTTGGGTAATGTTGGTGATACATATACCATGTTGGGAAAATTGAATCACACCTATAGTTGTACTAGTGATACCTATAGCATATTGTCTCTTAGGTTGAATGTTGGTGGTGCTTATAATAGTTCCCTTGGATGCCTACAACATGCTTGTAGTAGTGCTAAAGAAAACTTCATGTATATATATATATATAGGGACTTGATGCAAATTGGGCAAGATATGTGGACAATATGGGATCTACCAATGTGTATGTGGGTATCTTATTTGATGGTGTGATTAGTTGGATGAATGAGCAAGTTATGGTTGCCATTCTAGCTCTAGAGGTAGAGTGTATGACAACTACTCTAGCTTATTTAGGTGGATATCTAGCACTTTAGGGATTGTATTCAAATATTGGTTTGAAGCACTATTATACAAAATCATCATCATATCATGCTTCAAACCAATATTTGAATACTATTGGTTTGAAGCATGATATGATGATGATTTTATATAGAAGTTTAGTTGGTACAACATGGCTATAAGCACTATAGCCCTTTGCATTTTAGTTCACTTTTGTTGGTTTCTCTTTTGCTCTTGCAAGATATACAACGTTAGTTTTTATGATCAGATTTAATGCACATAAATTTAATTCAAAATCAGACACAATAACACAACATATACCCTGGGAAAACCCTCCACTTGAGGGAGAAAAACCCAACAACAATATATATCTCTTATATATATAAGTAATGGCAACAAGTCTCTTTACAATGAGACCACACACAAGGCCAATATTCAGCACCAGCAATGGCCGTAATAACAAAGAACAATCTGCTCTTCCTTGAACACAAATATGCTCTTCAATGGATTCACAATCTGCCCTAGAAGAAATTCACACTTAATAGAAGGAGTTGCTCTTGATAGAATTCGCACTTGCTTGTAGGAAGGAATCGAACTTGCTTGATTGTCAAATGAGAGAAAGTGACCACCTATATATACATGTTGGTTAGAGGGGTTGCACCTCTTCAAGGACAAGGTCGGCCACCATAAAAATAATTACAAATAATAAATAATAATTACAAAGGAGGTCGGAAATATTAGAGATATGTTGCCATTAAATAATCACAAATAAATAAGGAAGTATGAAGCCCAAAGCTGCAATAACATCAACACTCCCTCTCAGCTAGGGAGGAATACTTCCTGTTGCACAAGACACATCACCTCATCGTGATGCCAACCACAATGGCTACAACCATATGTGGAAAAGAAACGATATCACCTCATCCTGATAACAGATATTACCTCATTGTGATATCAACCATAATGGCTACAACCATGTATGGTATGTACAAGTGTTCATCACTTGCGTGATGTTGTCACTTCCACGACTTTCACCATGGCTCTCCTGAGGGTGAAAACACAAGTACAAGAGGAATCATCATGGACTCTCTCATGTGATGATGTCATGCAGTCACACACATGACATCCACCATGGCTCTCCCAGAGGGTGGAATCAATGGATTTCACCTTGAACTTCTCTTACAAAGAAGAACTCATTAATCAAGGGATTTCACCTCGAACTTCTCTCACAGAGAAGAACTCATTAATTAATGGATTTCACCTCGAACTTCTCTCACAGAGAAGAACTCATTAAAGAGGATCACTGATACTGAGACTCCTTCTCAGTTAAGGTTGTATTCTCCCCAGAACTCATTAAAGAGGATCATTGATACTGAGACTCCTTCTCAATTAAGGTTGTATTCTCCACCATACCAAGCTTATCTCGAAAGTACACAAACTTTATCTTGGAAAGAGGCTTGGTGAGAATGTTTGTCATCTACTCATCAATGCTGATATACCTCAACTGAAATGCTTTCCTCAATAACATGTTTAGTTCTGTCATGAAACACTGTATTGACAGAAGGCTCCACATAGCGTAATTAACACAATGGATGACAGTCGACTCCAACGATTGTCCAACCAATCCTACAAGGAGCTTCCGAAGCCACACTACTTCTCAAACTGCCACACATGTTGCAATGTACATGACCTCTGCGGTGCTCAGTGCCACTGAAGACTGCTTCCTGCTACATCAGGAGATCATCGCAGACCCCAAACTAAAATAACATCCAGAGGTGCTCTTATGATCAACAACACAACTTGTCAAAACAAAATCTGTATAACCATGTAGCTCCAGGATCACACTTGAAGAATATCTCAGCCCATATCCAATTGTCCCACACAAGTATCTCAGGACATGTTTCACTGCAACAAGATGTACCTGCCTCAGTTCACACATGAACTGACTAAGTGCACTTACCGCATAGCAGATTTCAAGTCTAGTATTGACTAGATACATCGACAATCCAATCAACTGTGTATATAGAGGATCCACCAGATTTGAACTAGCTGCAGCCTCCTTAAACATCTTCTTTAGGTTCAATAGGCTCCCTCTTCAAGTACTTGCATCAACCTTTTGACCTCTTCGTCCAAGATTTCCTGCAACACTTGCCTTAGATAAATGTTTTTTAGTGCACACCTCTGGTACTGTAGAGAGTTCAGGATTTTCCTCCTCGACCTCATCCTAGATCACACTATTCTAAATAGGTTTGCAGAGCTACCAATGTCAAATCCAAATGACTGTCTTGTGCAATTTTGATCTTGGCAACTGAAGAGGTCTTTCAAGGATTTAACACTTAGCCTTGTAATAAAGTAATCTTTACTTCTTCTCAATGAGTTACAAAACTCCCTCTTGATCCTTGCTTCAAAGATTGCAAAGAAGACTTTTGGAAGTGAGCTCCCTCTAGCCACCAACTCAGTCCCATGGCTGCAAGTTGTGACTTCACGCTTGATCATTTCTTTGGTTGGCATGACTTCCTCACAAGATGCCTCAAGCTTATCATCACTAAGTAATCTCTCATAACCTTCTTGCTCCTAGATCTGTCCAGAAGCATTATAGAGAGAGATTACTAATTGTTTATAACTATGCAAAGAAATATCAAGACTAGAATCATACAAGGTTTATTATCTCAGGTTATAGCATGAATACATTAGAATTTATGAACAATATTAAAACATGAATATATCAAAGGATTAGAATGAAGGGATAAAGAAACTTATCTTTATTGAATTCTGATATAACTCTTCCTTCCATCTTTTACTCCTCTCGAGAGTGTAAAACTCAACACAACAAAAAGACAATTTGCACAACTACAAATTTCTTGAATGCAATATGCAGTTAGCATGTAGAACCAACTCTCTCCAAGAGTTCAAGGCTCTATCACAGTTAATGCATTAGAGAATGATATCGATGTGACCAACCAATCACCATCAAAATTACAATTCTTTTTTTTTTAAATTTTAGAGTCATACTCAAAAATCTTCACAACCAGCATCCAATAAATGAAAGCATTATACTAGTGAACACAATTCAAGAGAACCCACTATCTCTCTTTACTAATTACAAGATCCAACTAAATGATATAACTCAACAAACAAATAATACTTATCTCTTTAAATATTCTAATGGATGCAAATACTGGACGCAATAAGATACGCTGCTCTTGTGTATAGATCAACACACAACCTTCACAGCTTGAACATAGGCCCATGGCTTAGAATAGAAATTCCCTAGAATCCTTCTGAGGAGAGATCTCATCCACATCTGCGAATGAAGCATGCTGATTAGGCCTGGTGGGGCAATCCTTTGCATAGTGACCAAACATGTCACAATGAAAACATTGGACTTTGGAGAGGTCCCACTTCTTCTTGAATGGGGGAGCACCATCAGCTCCTTTATCTCTATTCCTCTTGAAATATCCTTTCTTTCCACCTTTCTCTTTCTTCTTCGAGGATTGAGCGGAAAGAACATGAATGTCTTCATTTGGAGAGCTTCAACCAATACCTTTCACGGCCAACCTAGACTCTTCTTGAATACAATTTGCCCTCAAACGATCAAACTTGGGAAGTTTCGATCTTGCACTGATTCCTTGAATGTAAGACTCCCAAGATGAAGGAAGACCATTAAGGGCAAGCCTGGTCAAATCCTTGACATCAACAAAATGACCAATAGAAGAGAGTTGATCTCTCAATTCGGAAATCTTTATGAAGTAAGCGATGACAGATTCTCCTTTTGCCATCTTCACATGATGAAGTTGTTGCTTCAATGCAAGTGCACGGCTTGTGTTGTTGATCTCATACATCTCCTCCAAAGACTTAAACATCTCCCTTGTCGTCTTCGTCTTAGAGATGATGGGAACAATATGATCCTTCACAGAATCAACTAACATCTTTGCCTTAGTATCTTTCTTCTTCCATTGAATCTTCTCTTCCTCATCAGCAGGCTCGGAAAATTTTCTCTCCACGAACTCAGCCAATTCACTTTCTTCCAAGGAGAGCATAATTCTGAATCTCCAAGATGTGAAATTAGATGCTCCCTCACGTCTATCCTCAAGCTTAAGACTAATCACCATCTTGACGAATAGATAGAAGTAAACAACGATGAGAAAGAGAGTAAAGAGTATCGATGTAATAACAATATGATCAAGATCTTCTTCAAACCGGCTCTGATACCATGTTAGTTTTTATGATCATATTTAATGCACAAAAATTTAATTCAAAATAAGACACAATAACATAGCATATATCCTGGGAAAACCCTCCACTTGAGGGAGAAAAACCTAGCAACAATATATATCTCTTATATATATAAGTAATGGCAACAAGTCTCTTTACAATGAGGCCACACACAAGGCCAATATTTAGCACCAGCAATGGCTGTAATAACAAAGAACAATCTGCTCTTCCTTGAACACAAATCTGCTTTTCAATGGATTCACAATCTTCCCTAGAAGAAATTTGCACTTAATAGAAGGAGCTATCTCTTGATAGAATTCACACTTGCTTGTAGGAAGGAATCGAACTTGCTTAATTGTCAAATGAGAGAAAGTGACCTTATATATATATACATGTTGCTTAGAGGGGTCGCACCTTTTCAAGGACAAGGTCGGCCACCATAAAAATAATTACAAATAATAAATAATAATTACAAAGGAGGTCAGCCATCTTAGAGATATGTTGCCATTAAATAATCACAAATAAATAAGGAAGTATGAAGCCCGAAGCTGCAATAACATCAACAAATGGAAGAATGTTGAGATTAGGTGTCATGCACCTTACAATTCCTAATATTAATAGCTACTTATTATATTTTAATGAGCTTGTGTGGACAATGGACATCCCACTTGATGGGCATTTTTCAGCACATAATATATAATATGACGTTTTGTAAGAATATTTACGTCATATAAGATGTGTACATGCATACATATGACTTTGTAAGATGCATAAAAACATGTAAGAGAGAGTTACAAAGTGGACTAGAAAATTCTTGATGACTTTTGACCAACTTATGCCAAGTAAGTTATAACATGTAAGAGCATCTTGTTAAAGGAAGAATGAGCCCAAAATGGAGCACCCTATTTTGGTGAGTGATTATGACAATGGGCAATTACAATCCATGTTGGGAATGTTGACTCACAAAAATTTGGGCATTGGAATTTCAGCATGGAATTTGGGCACCATATTTTCCCATGGTATTTTCTCATGGTTTTGAAAACCATGTATGATTTCTAGCTTTTAGATTACCCTATATATCGGATGCATTTGGTGGTTTATAGAAGATGCACATATATTTGCAAGATTTTATGCTTCTAGATTAACTCCAAAAGCCAATGGTTGACAATCTTTTCTTTTTCATGATAAAGAGCTAAGAATTTGAATATATTCTAAGGAATTTATTGCTAATAATACATTGACCAAGTTTTTTCCTTAAATTGTTTTCTCAAAATATATCATTTGTTATGATTTTTTTGCTATTGTTTATTGTGTATTATAAGGAATTTATTGCTAATTATACATTGACCAAGGTTTTTTCCCAAAATTGTTTTCTCAAAATATATCTTTTATTATGTGTTTTTCTCTATTGTTTATTGTGTAGATCTACAACATACTACATTGTTCCTCTCATTGAGTCCATGTAGGAAATATCTAATTTGTTTTCATTTGGTATCAAAGCTAGGTTTTGAGTTTTTGATTCTATTGATGTTGCAAGCATAGTTCCTTTCATGCAATGCTATTGAAATGGCATGGCTAAAGGATAATATTGCCTCTTTAGCTAAGAGAATGGGTTCATTGACATGCCATATTCAACAATTTGAATATATGTAAAGGTTAAACAATTGAACTAGTTGAAACCATATATTATCCAAAGATACTTTGGTAATTTTAATGGAATCCTAAAGGTTCATAACTTATTTAGAACTCTTTAATAACATTGTTACTAACCTTTCACAATATATAAAATCAAAATGATATATGTTTATAGAGATTTCAAAAATCAATATGCTTGTTCTTTTAAATAAGTGATAATCATCAAATTGATCTTCCATAATTGCTAGATATCCATTAAACTAGCTCTTTTGACACAAACATAAATATTGTGCACCACTAGTTAGATAATCCACAATTTTAATTACAAAGAATTCATGAAGACGTTACTCTAGTAGATAGCCATCACAAAAGGAAAATAATGGTTGCATAGACAACAAAAAAAATTTAACAATTCTAGCCACTTCAAATTGACAATGCTACAATCAAAGTAAATTACAACATGCATTGTAACTAAATTTCACCCAAATGGCTCATACCATCAAATCTTGACAAGTTTATCAAATCTTATAAGAAGTATTTCCTCATAGAATGATCTTACTGTTTACATATGTTTCATTAGAATTTGTGACAGGAGGGCACTAGTCAATGTGAAGCTATAGTATAGTGACCTTTATTCCAAAGCAGCAACCTTGATCAATATCAAGTGGTCTTGATTTTTAGGGACTTGTCATCTCAATGAAGTATTGTCATGTCCTTCATCCACATACTGGGAACAAGAGGAATCTAATAATGAACCCTAACAAGTTCAAATTGCTCATATAACTACATTGAAGTTTAATATCTTAAACAATAATCTGCTATGTTCATATTTACATCAACACTACAAATCAACTTGCTCATTTATATGATCAAGATGGATTCTCTATGTGCTCACATGGGTGATCAAAAGATAATTTCATAGGGCATGCTCTCACTTGTCTCCCCTATTCCTTCACCATAAGCATAGAGGGAATTGTATTTTATTTTTCATGTGTTAGCCTACACTATAGAAACTGGTTATTCAAGATTACTAAAGGGACCTTCGGTTTTAGTGTGACATTCCTTAATGCTTTTGCTAGAATACTTTTGCTTACTCAATAGTTTTGTTGGTCGAAGTAACTTGGACTCTATAGTTATATAGAATCTTAAAGACATGATTTCCCACAAGTAATTATCCAAGATAACTAAAGTGGCCTTAGGTTTTAGTGTGGTATTCCTGCATAAGTAGTAATAATGCTTTTACTAGAATACTTTTGCTTACTCAACAATTTTGTTGGTTGAAGTAACTTGGATTCTACAGTTATATAGAATCTTAAAGAAATGTTCCACAAATAATGTAAGAGACCTGGTGTCTCTCAACCCTGACTTCTAACGATAATGCAATTTTTTGTTTGTTTTGTTGTATTTTGTGATTTTTTTATGGTTTTTGTAGTATAATGGAATGGTGCAATTTTGCATAAAATTACTCTAAAATTTATATAAAATTCCAGACTACAGATTCTGAAACAAAAATACTCCTAGACTGATGGTGAATGCTTCTATTAACTTTCTGAATTAATACAATGAATAAGTATTGCCATGCAAGTTAAAAAGCAACAATTTTTAATTTAGAAAACCTGGCTTATTTGCAACCGCCAAAATGAGGAAGAATAGTACGGCCAGCTTCAAATCAATGTGTCTCTAGCCTCGAAAATGATGCAGAATGCTCCAGAGATCTAGGCGCCCCAAATGGTGAAGGCAGAAGACAAAAAGGCAAGGCGTTTTTTTCCTGTAGAGAAATTACGCCCTTGCAGCTGAGAAGTACGACTGATAACCAGCAATCAATGAAGTCGTACAATCTTGCAAAGTGTGCTAGATAATAAGTAAATAGCCGCCACTGGATAGGAATCCCTTCTGGAGAAGATCGATCCAATTACTGACTAAAAATCCTTTATAATATGCACTGATGTGACCTCTGAATGAAGTCACTCTAATAAAAAAACTTCAACTAGTATTTCACAACCTCAGTATGTCTGATTTTGAAGAGGGAATGTTCTCCAAAATCCAATGATGAAGCGAATTTGTAGAAACCCTTGTTTCACAAACTACAATGTTCTCAAGAGAATAAAAGACAAATTAGAATAATTCACAATGAAGTTCGATTTTCCTTTGGATGAAATATATAATCTCTTCAATAATTGACCCAAAAAAGCAACTTATTAAGCACTTAATAAATCATTAATTCGCCCTTTTTGAGACTTAGGCAAATTCATTAAATAATGGTGTCCCTTTTAAATAAGTATTTAAACTCATTTAATATTAATATTGCTCCTCAATTATAAAGTATTGAATACTTTATAATTTGCCATTAATTAATACTTTAATATTTCATTAAAGTGACTTTATATTATAAAGTCAAATTAATAATCTTTTAATAATTATCAAATGCTCAAATATTCTTTGTTTGCTCATCAAATTGTTGAACTGGGTCGAATCTGAGATGACCAACTGAACGAGGTGCCCTGCTAGAAATAGTAACCCCTGTCTGCCTAACTTACTATAAATAGTAAGTGCCTGAATATCACTCTGTGAGTCTCTACCAAGGCCCAAACCTGAATCAACTGATGGAGTAATGTCCCAAAACTCGGGATAATTGCCAAAAGCAACCCTCTAAACACACTTGTCAGCCTACGAGGGTCTGAATGATAGGCTAACCCCTGAATCACCTGAACTGTCTAGGAAGGGGACATTACAAATAAAGTACATGATTTTCTTTAACAATGGAGAACAGATTCACTTTGGAAGCGTCAAATCTTCTTTAATGTCAGAAATTATAGTATTTTTGATAAAGGGATATTGAATTCACCATGCCATGAAATGCAAATTCTTCGTTGTGTCATGACTTATAAATTGTGCTGTAATAACTTCAATAAGCAATCACGTCAATGAAAAATTATGCAAGTACTTTGAAAAAGAGTGAACATAATTTACAAATGTGTTAACATACATACATACAAAATAAGATTTTTTAACAAGTTGTATTTAAATTCAAATTCCATTTCATCCAGCAAACAAAAAAATGCATTTTCAAAAAATCTCTCCACACTTCACTTGTAATAAACAGTAAAGGATTTCCATCCCTGAGAAGCCTCTATGTTGCAATATGAAGTAGAGAAGCAGAAGCTTTCCATAATTTCTCTGCAAGCTCTGAATCATTTGAAAGGGCTGATGGCTCAATTGTTCTTCCTCCTCCCCCAAAAAAGTACCGGCCCGATGCTTCCTGTAAATGTCAATAACCCAAAAATATATCAGCTAAATACTTCAATTAGCAAGTACAGAATCGACAACCAAGAGTACTTAAAATAATACCTCATTATGTTTTTAAAGATCAATGATACTATGATAACTATTGTTATAGTTTTATGATATCTTGCTCAATTTTTCTTGGACAACTGAGATTTGTAATACATGACAGTGTATCAATTGCTAGATTTGTAATACCTGATTTGCATGTAAGCTTTGATTTGGATCGATCACAATATAGTGACCACAGACACTGCTTGACATTAGTCTGCTGTTTTATTGGGGAAAACTGTAAGAGTTCTTTGTAGTTCTGTATGCTCAGAGGTCATCGTTTTTAAGGTAACTTCCAACTTCAAATTGTGCAGATCAGTACTGTAAGTCTTTGGTTAAATGCTGGGTAACTTTGTTTCACATCATTTAGTTTTCTAATTTTATAGGGCACTACTTCCTGCTTGAAAAGTAGGACTCCAATTTCATTTTCATAGAGCTTGTATTGTGATGGATTTAGAGGGTTCTGGTAGACTAAGAATGACAACTTCAGTTAGGGCTTTCTGTGGGATTTCAAGTGACTGTTGTTTCTGTGCACTTGGGGATTTCAAATCCCTGTTGCCAACAACTAATAAGATTTAAAGTGAAAAGGATGGTTATGGATGTAGCAGCAACTAAGGCAAGTATAAAACAGAGTACTGCATACAAAGCAAGAAATATCCATGATGAAGAGATACAAAAATATGCAAATTAAAGAGATATTATCACTTATTTAAAAGAATGACTTACCAACAATTCTATCAGCTCATTAGAATGACTTACCATTTACCTTCTCTATAAGCTAGTGGAGAAATCCTGAATTGTATAGCTAAACTTTCCAAATATTTGACTCAAGAATCAGAAAATCTTCCATGTTCAAACAGAAAGTGAAAGTAATCTAACCTTGTTTACCTAGATTCATGTTACTGAACCAAACAAGAAATACATGGTAAGATGTCCAAGATACATACTGGAGGAGCTAAAGCTGCATCAATGATTGCCCTGGAACCCATTCTTGGGGATTGAAGAAGACATAAGTATTTCAACACTTTGAAGATCACAAATGAAAGCCAGGTAGGTACTTCACGAAAGATGTGTGTTTGAACAGCTCCTGGATCAGCAGCCCTGTGCATGAGATATTGAAAGAGCTTAAGAAAGTCTAAATGTGATTATGAGGAGCAAAGATTTGTGTATAAATATTATATTTCATCCTCGATGACAAATAAAAATACCAATAGTGGGTCTCTGTTTGATTTATCTCAACCGTTTACTCTAGCATAAAAAGAGATATTTCTCTGGTGAATCAGATCATAATAGACAAGCAAGTGACTCTTTTTGGTAATACATTGTTACATTGCTCTTATATTAGACCTATCAGAAGCAACATTGAATAGTTGTATTTTTTTCCTTTAAAAGAATGTATCAAGGAATTGAAAGTACTTAACTTTTCTAAAAATAGACAAATAGATAGGAGTCATGATGAGTATGGGTGCCTATTCACCAAAAATACATACATGACAGAAATTGGATGTAAATGATTTCCAATATAAAGCTGCCGATGAAGCTCAAATGTGAAGAGAATTAAACACACTGCCAATATTTTCATGTTAGACCGGAAATTTAAGCATTATACTGTCTATAAACAGATTGTAAAGGCAATGGACTAGTACAACCTTACATTTAGATGATTCATAAATACGGGCTAATTGGTACCAATTTAAATTTGGGGAATTCTGCACATCTCCTTCTGCCAATTTTGCCTCATTTACTTGTATATCCTGGACTATATACAAGTACATCCAATACATTCAGAATCAGTCATTTCAAATACTGTCATTTAGTGTCAGATGCAGTATTTGTACCATGATTATGCACAGATAACCTCACTAAGCCACCAATCAATTTGGCATTTGAATTTGTAGGCAATTATACTCACCACACCGGTGTGTAAATGAAGCCACATTAACAATCCGAGGAGGGCAGGAACTGGACCGCAGTAGAGGTAAAAGCAGGTGTGTAAGCATAAATGCTCCCAAGTAATTACTTGCCATCATCCTGCACAGAAGATAAGAAAGAGCTCCTGGAATTGAGGCATACAATAAGAATGCACGAAAGAAGAATTAGACAAAGTTTTGTTATTTCATTTAGAAACAATTAAATTCCATTTGCACGTCATAATCCTGGTTTCACCAGCTTCAAAATGCACTTTTACTCCTTGGCATGTAAGTATACTTCTCATCATTGTGCACAATTCACATGAAAAAACAAGATCCTCTTAGAAACTAGAGATTCCCCTTCACGTATCAAGTGATTCTTAATTATAACTGTTGCTTGACTTAAATTTTTACTTCCCCCCAGTCTACTTGGACTGTTTTACTAGTCATTTAGGGCTGCCCAATAAATTCATCACGAACAATTGAAATTTATCAAATAGCTTTTCTTTCTACTGTGAATTTCAATGTAAATATTTATGAGTGTACTTGACATCTTTTCATAAAACTTGTTTAACTGTCTAACAGACATAAAATGAGGTGATTAAAATTCACTTTTAAGTTTTGATGTAGCCATTATTTCATCTCAATCATTCTTATATCAGAGATGATATCAAATTGTATAATGCAATAAAATATTTACTTACATCTATTAATATTGAAAATCCCATTACATTTTTAGATTATTTATTGTTTTTATTCCTCGTCAAATTGTTTTTTTTTCTTGGAACGCATGACTGTTTCCATTTTCATATATAAGTCAACTGTTATACACTCTATGCAACTTGGGATTTCATTATGGATATCCTTTTATCTTCCTACATTTTAAAGTTTTCTCAGTTTTTATGTACGAGGAGGCTAAACCCAACATTCATTGCAGGTGTAGCCTGTACATACAAATATGTGATATATCAAGTGTGATTTGCTTTACCTATGTCAATTGGGGAGTATACATATGTTTCAAATGAGATTTCTCATGAGATCTGAGAGCATCTTTCTTTGTCAGGTTACTGAAATCAACTTACTTTATTTCTTAACCCGAGCTTGTTATTCCCAGATGTCTAGCCTACAAAGAATGAGTAAATATAATGTTAATTAGAGAATCTGCATGGTAACTTCAATCATTTCTTACAAGAAATCCACCTGTCATATCCACCAGAAGTAAACCCCTGGGACGTTGCGAGAATTCCAGCATTGTTTATCAACAGTTGCAGGGAGGAAGGAAGATTGGCTGCTTTCAACCAGTCTAAAACAGAATCTTTAAACTTCAATATTGATTCCAGTGAACACAAATCAAGTTCTATTGCCTTTAAGCTTACTCCTTCATGTCTATGCTGAATCTCTGCTACTGTCTGTCAATACATACATGAATAAAGGTACAACAGCAAATTGAACCACTTTAGCAGGAAACATTATTGTCAAAATAGGATACAATTTGGCTTTTTCAGAGAATTTACCTTGGATAAACATTGAAATGAACGACCAGCTGTCAAACGACAACCCACAGACAACAAAGTTAGAAATTTCATACAAATCCTTTACCAACAAACAGAAATTTCAACACAGACTTTCTACCATCAAACCATAATCTTATATAAAAATTAGCTATGTTAATAAATACGATTAGATAAAACCATAAAGAAAAGAAACCAGTCACTAAAGCAAGCCTAGCCACCTTTCACAATCAGATTTTAAAAGTAAGCCTTACCAAATTTCAGAATCAAATTAAAACCAAACCTAGCCAGATGCAAATTTAGTGCTCATAAATATTAAGTGTGCACTGATTGTCAAGAAGAAAAATCCTTGCTCTGTGTAAAGTTTGATTTGTAATTTTATATTTTCAAAACACCTAGCTAATATAATTATATGCGGCTACATGGAACTGCAAAATTGCATGAGCTTTAATGGACTGAATGATCGATTTTCAAATAAGCTTCTATGAATAAAGTTCAATTAGATTCTTGAGGCTTGCTTTTATATTTACAAGATGTAAGCTTGGTGCCATTGAATATTCCATCTGAAGCAAGGAGTGAAGGAATTACTAAAGCAGACCTAGCCACATTTTGCAATCAAATTATAAAAGCAAGCCTTACCAAATTTCAGAATCAAATTAAAACCAAACCTATCAAGATGTGAATTTAGTGCTGATAAATATTAAGTGTGCACTAATTTTCAAAAGAGACATCCTTGCTCTCTCAAAGGAGTTTAGTTTGTAATTTAATATTTTCAAAAGACCTAGCTAATATAATTATATACAGATGCATGGATTGAATGATCTATTTTCGTGGGAGCTCCTATGAATAAAGTTAATTTTTTATGTAAGCTCAGAACTTCACTCCTTGCTTCAGATAAAATATTTAAAAGCACCAAGCTTACATCTTGTAAATATGAAAGCAAACCTAAAGAGTTTAATTTGTGATTTTAGATATTCAAAATACCTAGCTAAAGTGCAGCTGCGAGGAACAAAAAATATTCAAATGAGCTTCAATGTATTGTCCATCCATATCTGCAGTAGCTTGCATAAGTAAAGTTCATATTTTAAATTTTTGGAAGCTCAGAACTTCACTCCTTGGGTCAGATGGAAGACTCAACAGCACTAAGTTTTCATCTTATAAACATAAAAGCAAACACAAAGTTTAACTTATGCTTTATGATATTCAAAATACCTAAGATACAGCTGTAAGGAACCAAAATAAACTGTCTGACCTTCAATAGATTGTTCATCAATGTTCATTGGAGCTTGTATGAACAAATTACATATGTTTATAAGCTCAGAATTTCATTCCTTGGTTCAGATTACAGTGTTGAGAATTGCCAAGGACATAGCCAAACTCACATGGCCGGATCTGAGGAACAACTGATGAGGATAGATCCTCAACTTGCTGAGTCTATGTAAAAATGCCCTCAAAAAAAGCATTAAAAAACACTATAAATCTAAATATAAAACTTAACCTAAAATGCCACCAAGACATTAAAATCCTTCTATGAGCATATGGACCCTTTTCTGACTTGTGCAATTACATCACCCTTTTCACTCTCAATCAGTGTAATTGATTTTTCATTCTCTCTTCAAAGGAGCTGAACCTTCTTGTGCAATGAGCTGATTACACTTGGATTGACAGTTGTTTCGTGCAAAGGAGAAGCTGATATCGGGTGTTGGATTTGAGTTACACATTTGCAACATTCAACTTTAAGCATCAACTAACAAGTTAAAGTAAATTAAAAAATCTTTATTTTTTCTTCTCACATTCTTTTCTACTACATTCTTCTTCATATTTTTTATTTTTATTTTTTATTTTTATATATTCTAAATTCAAAATCTATAAAGTTTTTTCAATTTATTTTTTTCAAAATTTCCTTGTATTTTTCTTAAATTTTTTGCCTACATCTTCCTTCGATTTCCTTAGTCTTTACAATCTAGATTCTTAAATTAGCTCTACCACTTATTTTTCTCTCCATGATGTCAGTTTTACATTTTTAATATCTCGAAACCACAAAGAAAATATCCTTCCTAGAAGCAGGGCACACTGAGTACAAAGAAAGGGAAAATGTTTAGCATTGTGTTGTGGAGTTTCTAGAAGGAGGTATTAATCACCTGAGATATCACCTTTCCCAAATAGTTGGACATGAGGTGTCATTGTGCAAAATGTTGAGCCAAAGGTTGTGAGGGAGGTGCTAGTTTAATTGGAAACCTTTTACAAAAAGGAGCAAAGGATAAAGAAAAAGCAATAGATAGCTGCCTCTTCTACATCTTCAATGCCCAAAACAAGTTCAAGTAGCATTGCACCTAAAGCTCATAATTTGGGGAGTTGGTTTGTGCCACACAGTGCTCCCAAATCCCAATCATCATTGAAAATAATAGTTTGGAACAAGGGCAAACACATGGTGGAGATGAGAGCTGTAGGAAATTTTGGTATTTTTGTGACATTTGCTTCAACGCCACTAGGTAGCATTCTGTTGATTTAAGTCTCATTTTTAGATGTGAATATTTTGGCTGGTCATAGGTTCAAAGTGTCTTCTATTGCTGAACTTCAAGGACAGATCTTGATGGAGTAGAAGGCTGAAGTACTGTCGATTATTGATGAGCAGTGGACTATTTGGAGGAAGAAAGGTTGCACTAACATGTTCAACAAATGGAATTTTAAGAGAGAGAGAGAGAGAGAGAGGCTGCAAATTATTTTGGTTTCTTCTTCTAATGGCACGAGTGAATTGATGTTTTAGGGAAGATACAACAGTCAATTATTTGAGAGGCATTTTGGAAGAAGTTTTGATGTAGGTGGGGGAAGAAAATATAGTACAAATAGTCACTGACAATGCAGCAAATTATTTTGTTGTAGATAGACTACTAATGGAGAGACACTGTATCTTTTTTCGGACTCCTTGAATGTTAAGGGAATTGGAAAAATGGAGTAGGTCAAGCCAGTTGTCGAGCATGGGCACAACATTTGCAATACATTTCTAACCATGCTTGGATAATCTTTAATGAGAGAATTAACAAATAAAAGGGAGCTGGTCTGACCTAGTGTAACTCATTTTGCAACCTCATTCATCACCTTGCAGTCTATGTTATAAGAAAAAGTTTCTTTGAAGTGCATGTTTGTTAGCAACAAATGGAGAGAGTCTTCCTAATTGAAGATGAATGTAGGTATCAATGTGATAGACTCGATATTTGACAAGAACCATTTTGGGCTCTTGCTAAGAAGATTGTGAATGTAAAGATTTAAAGGTTTTTTTTCTTTTATTTCTTTAGTGTTTTTAGATTTTATTTTTTCTTCATTTACAAGTTAAGAGCTAAGTGTAGAATTATTTGTTTAGCAAATTGACTTTTTCTAGGCCATTGAGACATTGGTTTCTCTCCTTTGTATAGTCAATGGAAGGAAGGCAACAATGGGCTACATATACAAGAAAATGGACTGAAAAAAAGTAACATGTTAGACTTTTTATGGCAGCACGGAGGACAAGTATAGGCCCTTTTTGGGATATCACTAGCCATCACTTTATTAAACAACTTCATAGGCCACTTCGTGCTTGTGCATACTTTTTCAACTCAACCTTCCAATTTCTTGAGAATTTAAAGGTTGATGAGGAGATCCCTTTTCTTGAGCCATGCAAGTTGACAAGAACAACTTGTAGACCAAGTAAATTTTGAATTATTTGAAACATCAATTTAAATATTTTCCCTTTTTGTTATAAACATTAAATTTTTATTATTTGTTAATCTTAACCATTTTAATATTATTTGTTATAGATGCATGGTGAGAAAAATTTGGCAAAAAGGTACCAAATTTTCAAAGAATCGCCATCTAAGTGTTAACCCAGCTATGTAGTGCTTTACGATGTGAGTGCAATTGGAGTCTATTTAAGCACAGGCACTCAAAAAATCACATTATGTTATCAATGCAAAAGATGAATGATCTTGTATTTGTGCATTACAATGTATGCCTCCACCACAAGAAGATTATTGCAGCAGATGAAGAATAAACACCAATTAAGTTGAAGTAGAATGATCCCACATCTAAGTGGATCATCAAAGATGACAATACTGTATGTACAAAGGAGGACCATGCATGGTTGATCAAGTTGATTGTGAGGCAAAGCTTGTAGGGATGGGGAGGAGTAGTGAGCTTGTATGAGATAACAAATTGTTGACAAGAGGCCAATTAATTTACTTTTACAACAGCAACTAGAAAAGGACATCATTAGCAATTTACAAGCACACATCTCTGTGCTTGAGCAATCTTGTGCCTCTCATGCCATCACTTCACATCTTCAACAACTTCAAGAGGTCATTTCTATAGTTCAAAACAAGCAATCAAAGTTTTCCATTCAAAATGATCACGTTAAAGAAGAAACAACATCCCATCAAGAGTCTATCCAAAAATAGATGGATGAACAAATTTTGTGGGTTTAAGTGGTTAAGGGAGGGGCAGGGGGGGGGAGCGGGAAACCTCCACCCTTGAAAAGTTTTTTCAACTAGCAGGTATGTAGGGTTGGCCAGGTGCTGGTCGGGTTATGCTGAGACAGGTCCGGTCCGGTCCCTTTCTTTGCTTGGCCGGGGTCCCTTGCATTTGGCCTTGGTTCACGGGTGAGAGCAACCAGCGAACGAACCCGCTGCACCCACCAGTGATGCGCCCCGAAAAAGATTTTTATTGTTTCCTTCACTTTGACTTTGACCCACGCCCATGGGAACCCTAAAAGTGACCTCTAAAACATGTTAAACACCTAAACTGCCTCATTTTCATTCATTTGTTTTGCAAACAAGCATTTTCATTCAAAGAGGCTGACTTCTTATTTTAACTTGTTGGATTGACAAAAGGAGTTGAATATTGATTGTTGAAGCTTCTACAACGATTGCATTGCCATTCCTACAGATTTGCAAGTGTTCATTGGCTGCTACAAAGATTGTTGAAGATTATTTTTGCAAAAAGGTATGTTTTTCTCATTTTTTTCTCATTTTTTCATTCTTTTTTTTTGTTTTACAAACAGAAACTTTGTTTTGCATCTTTTTTTTCTGTTCTTCTATGAATGTATACATTGTGCAAGATTCAAAAGAGCTAGGTTTTAATTTTTAAAAAATTATTATATTTTGTTTTCATTCAAATTTTGAATCTGTTGTTTGCAAAACAAATTGCCATAGGAATCACAATGTCAATGGGTTCTACCTCCGGCTCCATAGCTAAACCAAACCCAAAGTTCAAAACAAGTGCAAATTCTCCTCTATGGCAGTATGTTGAAATGATAAGACAGCTTCCAGGTGGTGGTGGTTATGTTTGGAAATGCAATGGGTGTGATGTTCAATATTCTAGTTCATACCATAGGGTGAAAGCACATTTGTGTGGCATAACTGGAAAAGGCATCTCACCTTGCCCTGGAAAGAAAGATGCCCCTATTCAACCTGAGACAATTGCAAAATACATTATGGAGCAAGAACTAGCAGATCAACGAGAAGCCCAAAAAGGAAATCACCCTTTGTCAAATAAAAAATCAAAGGGAATGCAGCCCCCATCTAATCCCAATCCCAATATTGTGGTAGAAGACCACCCATTTATGGCCATTCCAAATCTTCAAGCTCAAAGTGCACAACCTTTTGCAAACAAGAGAGCAAAGGGACCTTTGGAAGTTGCATTTCAAAATGAGAGTAGAGCCCTTGCCGACCAATGTGTAGCAAGATGCATATATGCCAATGGACTATCTTTTAATGTTGTTCGTTCTCCATATTGGAAAGAGATGTTGAGAAGCGGTTAATGAAGCTCCAAAAGGGTACAAGGGCCCGGGTTATGAGAAGGTGCGTAGCACTTTATTGGAAAAGGAGGTTGAGTTGGTTGAAGATGCATTGAAGCCTATAAGAGATTCATGGGTTGAGACAGGTGTGTCCATTGTTTCAGATGGTTGGAAGGACTCAAAAAATCGGCCTTTGATCAATGTCATAGCGGTGTCCCCTAAAGGGGCAATGTTTTTGAAAGCCGTGGATTGTGAGGGGCAAGTAAAAGATGGGCAATTTATTGCTAATATTCTTATTGCAGCCATTGAGCAAGTGGGAGCCCGCAACGTTGTTCAAGTTGTAACGGACAACGCGAAGAATTGTAGAGCTGCAGGGTTGTTGGTTGAGGAAAGATATTCACATATCTTTTGGACACCTTGTGCGGTCCATTCACTCAATCTTATGCTGCAAAAGATTGGGAATAAAATTGAATGGATCAAACAATTGTATACTGAGGCTGAGGACATTTAGATGTTCGTCACCAACCACCACTTGTCTCAAGGGATCTTTAGAACATTTTCAAAATTGGAGCTATTGAAGGTAAGAGAAGTAATATTTACATTTGTCATTTTCTGATTTTCATAATTTGATTGTTCAATCTAATTTAAATTCTTCTTTAAAGTTTATTTTTAAATATTAATTATTATTTTTAATTTGCAATAGGTTGCAGAAACCCGCTTTGCCTCTAATACAATCGTCTTGAGACGACTTGTGAAAGTTAGGCAAGCACTTTCTAGCATGGTAATTAGCACCAATTGGTCTATATGGAGGCAAAGCAGCACTGAAAGAGCAACAAGAATTAAGAGCCTGATATTAGATGACTCATGGTGGGATCGTGTGGAGTATCTCCTTAGCTTCACCGAGCCCATTTTGGGTATGATTCGCTATACTGACATGGACAAGCCATGCATTGGACAAATATATGATGGTATAGACTCAATGCTTGAGAAGATCAAGTGCACCATAAATGCAAGAGAGCAAGACCCTGAAGAGACATTCTTCAAACAAGTGCATACAATTGTTGAAGAAAGATGGAACAAAATGACAACTCCATTACACCTTCTTGCCTTTGCATTGACTCCAAAATACTACAGCTCTCAGGTTCTTTCACAACCAGGAAGGCTTCCTCCATATAGAGATTTAGAAGTGGCTGAAGGGTACAAGGCAGCATTTGTGAGACTCTTCCCTGATCGAGATTTGCGGAGTGTAGTCACAGATGAGTTCACTGATTTTGTGCACTCAAATCATCTAGATGTTGATGCCTCCCATGATAGGTTCTTAAAGGATGCTCATTCTTGGTGGTACTTCCATGGACAATACTTCCAAAATTTGCAGCCCCTTGCAATCAAAATTTTATCACAAGTAAGTTTAATAAATTTTCATATTTTAGTTTTAAAAGTTTCATAATTCCATTTATAAATTTTTAATTGTTTACTTTGTCTTCATAGGTTGCTAGTTCATCCGCATCTGAGAGGAATTGGAGCACATATTCTTTCATCCACTCAGTAAAGCGCAATAAATTGCTGTCAAAAAAAGCGGAGAACTTAGTATATGTGCATTCCAACTTGCGTCTCCTTTCACACAAACAACCTAACTACAAGGACGGGGAGACGAAGTTGTGGGATATAGTGCTAGAGGATACTGACTTGGATGCTTGCAGTTCCCAACATATTGCATATGAGGATGAGGATATCCAACAGGGGCATGGGCACATTAGTAGTGCTAGTGATGGTGCCATTGGCACTTGTGATTCATCTAGTCTTCCTACTTCATCTAATGTCAATGTTGACATTGATATGGATGATCTAGAGAATCCATATGATGATTAAAACTTTGAAAGTGTTGTAATATTGAGCTTGAAGTTTGAACAATGAATATTTATCATGCATGTTTTAAATGACATTCAAGTTTATGGTGGTTTTGTTGTTTATATGATGTTATCAGTTATGTGATATTCTAATCCTAATTCATGCTTCTAGGCTGCATATATATATATATATATATATATATATACTTTTTTTTATATTTTGTAATTTGTACTAACGAACCCAAGGCAACCAACCCACCCCCAAAAATTTTGGAAACCTAACCCGAACCCGAACCAACCCAAACCCAACCCGAACCGGCTACTTAGGTTTTCAAAGATAAATTTGATGAGGAAAGAGCCAAGGAAGCCAAAGTGCTTAACCTTTGGGTTCATGGACTTCCTAAGTCTATTGAACCCCTACAAGCTAGTCACATCTTGCAACATTCTCTACGCTTGAAAGATATCTCCCTGAATAGGCTTGCTTGACTCCAAACAACACCCTTATATTCAAATTCTGATGCAACTAAGAGTGTTTACGAGTCCCTAGAGCTTAGAAACTATTGTTCTCTCTACCTCAAAAAAATTATATGTAGATCTCACAAAACTTTAGGTAGAACATCGAAAAGCAGGTATTCTTCAGATTTTCAAGGGTTGCAAACCCTATCAGCAGATCAGCAGGCCAGTGCACCCCTTTGGTAGGGTTTTGGAGTTGATTTTCATCAAATATTTGCATTTGTTTGCATTGTTGTGAGCCAGCTAGGGTTAGAGTAGGCGGTCATTTTCATTGCATAGATTGGGGTTTCTTCATATCAGCGAACTTCTACATGTTGCTGGGCATGTTTGGAGCCCATTTCATTGTGTAATTGTATCATTAGATAAGTCTGATTTGTAGCAGCAAACTGGATGTTTGAATATCAGAATTTTGGCATTTGTTGGTGAATGTTTTGATGGTCTATTATGTTGGTTTCATACTTGTTCATGATCAAACAAAATCTGCTACGAGTTTTGATATTATTGGGATGAATGAATGTTGCTGTTAATGCATGAATATACTCAGAAATTGATATCAGCAAACTAGGGTTTGAGCAGAAGTTAAAAATCAGAAAATTTGGGAATCATTTTGTGTTACAAAAATCAGAAAAATTGCACAAATATTGGTTGGGATATTTCATTGCCAAGGATGACCTTTGCCCTAGTGAGTTAGATGTAGATGGGCATGGCTTGTGGAGGGTTTCTATCAACATGAACAACCTCATCACAGCTTATGAGGGGTACCTTCTCTAGCTAGGAGAATTGTAGAGTCTCCACATTCTCAATGAGCTCTCTTATTTCTCTTATTCTCATAGATCACTTGTTTCCCTCATGACAATGGCGTTATTGTTGTTGATTGTGTTCTTACTAGCAAAGCTTTCATCTCTCATATTCAAGACCTCCCATGTCTCATAACTACCCCCTACCAACCATGTGATATCCTTCACCCTCCATGCTCCTCCCCTTACTCCTCAAACACCACCTTGCATGGTTTGTTGGCTACAACATCAATCATGTTTGAACTTAACCCAAAGAAATATACGAGAGGATGAGAGTGAAATATCCCCTTATAATTTTTTACGTTTTTGAGCACAAGATTTCACTCATTAACGTTAGAGAAAAGATAAACCAATTGAAGGAACCCTTCACTTTCTAATCACCTAGATCCCAATTAGGGCAAGCTGAGAGCATATGGTGGAAAGGGGATCGTTAGATGAAAACTAAACTAAAAGCATGAGAATTACAATATGAAGATGGCTCAGCCGATCAGCTAGACTCGACCACTTATTCAGTGGGAGTGTAATACAAAGTACTGAAAGTAAATGTCTGGATGGCTAGCCGACCCCTTCCGCTTTTTAGCGAGCAGTGCAAAAAAGTAAAGTGCTGAAAGTAATAGACAGCGAGGCCTGTCTCTTCCATTGAACAGTGGGAATGAAAATAAGACAACAACTAAAATATAAAAGATGGTGAGGCTAGTCTCTTTCACTAATAGTGGGAATACAAAAGTAAAGTGCAGAAATGAAATGACTGAACCAGTACTACTGAAAACAACCTTACATAGTGAAGCAATCTGCAAATTACAATGAGATATAGATCACCAAAGCACTCCAAAATGATAGTAAATAAACTCCAAAGTTAAGTAAGCTAATATACTATGAAAATAAGCCAAAATTGGAACTTATTACCAATCTGATATGAAGTTGCAGCGCTCAGAAAACTCAGACCAGCAAGCTCAAAATCCACATAAATGCTCACAACTTCGTCTAGACACCTCTGAATGACATGAAACAAAGTGCAAAGGATTTCTTGAGACTGGGTGACCAAGACCAAACCCCAAAACAGCTCCAAACAATCCTGAATAATTAGCACGCTTCCCAATGCACCAAAGGAGATGGTACGACCTTCAAGGAGAGGGGAGACCAGCATATAAAATCACCATCTTCATATTAAATTCTGAAACTTTGTGGAAAGGGGCGCCCAAGGTAGGTGCAAGCATAGGAAGAATACCCAAAACCACTAAAAAATCACGCCAAGAGATACAAGCCAAAATGTGCTTCAGCCAAGCACCACACCAGCAATGTCAAAACTAAGAAAAAGCACCAAAACTGTAATGTCCCCTTCTAACTAGTATCCAGACATTGATGGAGTTTGGCCTATTGTTGACCCTCGTAGGCCAAGGAGTTGATGAGAGGGTCGTTTGGGCAATTGCTTGTGGCTTCACATTTGATTTTATATGGTTTTTAGGCGAGACAATATATTTCTCATGTTATAATGTTATAATGTAATGATATTTTAATATTATTAAAGTGCAATTAAATATTATTTTTAAGTGGGAAATATATCTTTTATCCCACATTGGCAAGAAAAGTGTGCGAGTTCTCCCAAAAAAAGTATAAAAGGATCTTAAGGGTTCATTCTTGCATATCCAGGAATTGATATTTGCTTGATGTTATTGTTTGGTGAAGGAGCCAGCTAGGGTTTTTGCCATTTCTAGCCATTGGGAACGAAAACTCTCATTAGTTATGCAATTTTGAGGCTATGAAATATCAGCTGAATTATTGCAGATTGTGGGCTTTATTCAGAGGTCCAATTTTGTGCTTCATTGAGGTGAATTTCCAAGTGTAGTAGCTATTGTATTACTGCCCTAGTTGAGTTGATTGCAACAGCTGAACTATTTTTGCAAATTTAATGGTTTTCGACCAAATTTGGAGATTATCGACTGTATTCAGCTTATTTAAGCCTTTAAGGAGCTAAGTATTTATTTGCAATAGCTGATGTATTGTTGCAAATTTAAATAAAAATCTTCTATTAATGCAATAGTTGTTTTATTACTGCATTATTTTATTATTGGGCTGAAATTGCGTATCTTTAGAAGAAGGTTTATTATTCTTCAATAATTATTCTTCAGTAATATTTATAAAGGGCAAAGTAACTCTTGGGTAAATATTGGAGAAAATAATATATTGCTGGAAGTGAACTATTATTGACGCATTAAAGGAAAAATATTAATTTCTTTTGTCGGGCCATTTTGAATATTAAAGTGTCGGAGTTTAATATTTTAAGTTGCCCAATTTATTATATTTTTTGTGAAGCGACTATTATATTGTCGTGAAGACTTTGGGAATTATAAAGTTTCGATTTATATTAGAAGCAAATATTATTCCGGTAGCCGTCATTTGTCTTGTGAGCCAAATCGTGGAAGAAGAGTCGCCACTTGAAGGAGTTATCGGGCCCCTTTAGAAATATCGCAATCTTTGTATATTCGATTATGTGATCTCTTTGGATGATGTAGGAACAAATTGTCTCTTGCTGGAAATGTGGATGGCAGAAAGGAGATCATTCGATTTAATAGAAGAGCCTCATTTGGTGTGGTAGCTGATTGGCATTACAATCATCATGGTCTTTCAAGAGCTTGAGCATTGTATTTGATATCACTTATTCCTAAGCCGTGGTTTTAAGCTATAGCGGGATCGCTGCCAGGGGTGCATTGTTGTCAAACTTGCATAGACACTATCTTCCATATTTGATTCAACACTGCATGGAGTACATAATTATTGACAAGGAGATTTGAAGGTTGCCATTCATCTACAGTTCGAAGCAGCCACTTATTCCAGGGGTTGGCTATAAAAAATATGATTGGTAGTATTAGGAGATAGCTGCAGTCAATAGGAGCTAATAGACGCCACCAAGCTGGAAAGACAACAGACAAGGAAGGACTTGGATTGATGGGACGTGGTCTTGGCATTCAGATATTCTGAAGAATCGAATCTCCAGGTTCTATAGTTTTTAGAGTGCAACTAAGGGTCATAGATTGATGTCATACAGCATACTGTAATTGCTTTGCTGGGTTCATTATATTTTTGTATTGCTCATTATAATGTTTGAGGCTGAACTTTAGCATCCCAGCTGCTTTGTAATTGCATCATCTTCATAACAGATTGTTACATAGGAATACATGAACTCTTCATTATAATCAGTCATATACTTGGGTTTCAAGATTGTGATCAGATTTGCAATTCAATGGAATTCTGGGTTTGTACACAAAGTGTATGACGTATTGTTAGTTGTTGAGGCTGCACTTTGCATTAAATTTAGCTATTCATAGACTTCTTGCATCTATATTTCTTATTGCAATAGTAGTCTTTGAGCATTGTTAATTAAGTTATTTGGTTCCTCTCATCATTATCCTTCAAAGAGAAAACATCAGATACAAGCAAAATACAAAACAGAAATAGTAAACAGTAGTTGAAGAGTCTACGAGCAAACAGTTTGACAGAATGTCCAAGGTGGAAAACTGAGAGTTTACATCAAAACGAGCAAGGGACATTACAAAAACTCATAAAACATCAAAGAACTTCATCTTCATTATGCTCAATCTACTCTTCAATGTAAAGAACAGTCTCAAACTCAGTTAGGTGCTATCTTGCAAGCACGAAACTAAGGGAGCTAGGAGGTATGCATTCCTTGAAGCAAGGGTCTGAAGAAATTTCAGCAGCACTTCGTTATATTTTCAATCGAAAGTCTCAAATGAAGCCCAACACTCATATTTATAACTTCTCTTCAAGTTCAAATCCTTTTCCCTCCAATTAGGGCGCCTAAACTGAGATTCACATTCACCTTTCATGATTTGCATTTAAGTTTCATTTTCCTCCTTTACCAAGTCATCCCAACATGAGAGAGCTATCAATTTATTAAAATGCAAATAGAACATAAGATGGGCATCTTATTTCTCCATACTAGGCATCCATCATGCCTTAGTCAAATATTTCACTGAAAAATATAAACTCAACCAAAGTATTGAATTTACCAAAACAAGCTCCAAGAGTGTTGGAGACCAATCTACTCAAACTGCCCTGCCTAATATAGCCACCGTACTGAACTGTTGAATCACTGCCAAAAATAGCACTACTAAAAATAACACTTACTATAAATGGCATACTGCTAAAAATAGTAAGTGACTTCAAATGCATTTTAACCACAAACTAAACAGCTGTCATAACTTACTAAAATTAATAAGTCCGGAAAAGTTACCTAATGCAAATGCATGTCATACCACCCTAAAGCTCTTTAAAACTCAAAAGGAATCTAGAAACCAATCTACAAAACTCCAACATGCAAACCCCCTGAATCCACAAAAAGAAACCTCCCAAAAATAGGAAACCCTAATTTTGCCTTTTGACTAGCCTACTGGGCATCCAAGAATAGGCTAACAATACTGGAAAGCTTAGTGCTAAACTGGGAACATTAGAGAGCATCTACAACCATTAAAGTAATGTTGAATCCCAACATGATATAGGAATCAAAGTCTAATATGATAAAGATTGTGGGCTCTACTCATGGTCTACAAATTCATAACACACCCACTTCATAAGTGAATGTTGTAATGTGCCCTTTTAGGGATATTCTTTTAAACAATAATATTCACTCAAAATATGATTATAGTTTTTTCCAAGATTACAATTTATAATATATAATCAGGTCAATAAATCATAGCACAATACCCAAAGTTGATCAAATCATGAATTCTCTAGAAATACTTAAATATGTTGAATTAAAGACCCCCTAACTCAATAGTGACAATACCAAGAACCCCATCCCTAGCTTGTCAGGCATGAAAAGACCCATCCTTCCAACCCTTAGCCCACCCTGAGCCGGAAGAATTTCATCCATCCAATTTGCAAATACTACCTAGAATTCAAAACCAATAACTTGATGTATTTGCTAGACTACTAATGATTTGCCTTTGCTGATTAATATTTCTTGATGGATTGACAATTTAATCCTCTTGAACAATACTTGAATGTTTTTATTAATGATTCTTGAATGAATTCCTGAAATTATATATGTCTGAATGACTAGTGGTTAGAGTATCAAGTTTTGAATTAATATAGTGAATCGATTGTAAGATTGTGAATTGATTTCTGAACAATATTTTAATGTGTGCTCCTTAGATGAATGAATGATTTGATGCTTGAATGATTCGATGGACTTATTGCTGTTTGTTTGATTCATCTTTTTGATATTTTGATATTTTGATTTCTTGATAGATAGATGAGTGATGATTGCTGCTTGAATGTCAATGAACTGATTTACCCTTTATATCCATTTCTTGAAGGAGTCACCACCCTTCACAATAAATGAGTCACCACCCTTTATTGCTTTCTTTTGAGAATAATAATTTATTTCCAAATCTATTGATAGATTTATTCCCCATTGATGATTTCTCCACAAGGAAATGATCTCCCTTTTATATCTTATTATTGAGGGAGTCACAACCTTCCATATTTGAAGGAGTCACAACCTTTCACATTAAAAGGAATCACAATCTTTCACATTAGGAGCCACATAATATTTATGCTTAATTGATTGATTGAAAATTTGAATGATGTTATGGATTTTCCTTCTCAAACGAAATGCTCTCCCTCTTATATCTTCAAGTTTGAGGGAGTCACACCTCTTCATTATATCTGCCTTTTTGGAAGAGTCAAAACTATTCCACTTAATCACTGGCCTGAAACCCTTTTAATCTAATTTAAATTAAATACCTTTATTTGAAGGTAATCGCTGCCCTTGTTTATTCTTATAATCTTAATTGATCTCCTTATTAGAATCGCTGTCCATGTTAACTTTATTTGCCTAGATTTTAAGTGCTGTGATCCAACTAAATATTGCAATCTGTCTCTTTCTTTGACAGGGCCATGACAAATGCAGTCATAGGGATATTCTGTCCCACAAAACATGCCAAGTTTGAAGCCTTCTCTTGAAGGTATAGGTTGAAACAAGTAGAAGCATGATAAAGCAAACATGACGTGTGGATTTTTGGACAACTATACATGGTGAGAAGCCCATATTAGGGGAATTTGATGACAACCTTGGTTGTTGCAAGGAAAGGGTTTAGAGCTCATTCTCATATGACTTAGGTGGGTGGTTGCTCCAAAAAGCAGTGGCAAATTCAGATACAATTGTGGAAGAGCAAAAGAAATATTAAAATGAACTCCAATTGCTAGAAGTTTCATTTACAAAGGAGAGCTGATGGGAATTCAATTCACTGTTGGGAAGGTGTTGTCCACCTTGCATATTAAAATATTTTATACTTTTAAATTGGGCTCATTAGAGGAACACTGTTAATGTTTTTGGTTAATTGTAAAATGCATTTAATGCTTGGACGCCATGTTCTAAGGCAATTTGGGTGCATTTGATTATTTTTGTTTGGGGCATGAAATAATGGTGGCAAAGGTGGCTAGGAAACATCTAGTGGGTTTCCTCTTGGTTGTTGCTCTCTTTCCCATAAATAAGAGGCTTCAGATGGAGTCATCCATCACTTGATCATCTGGTACTTGCTCATTGTGAGTGATCCTTGGAGTTTGGCTTGGGTTGTCTATTGAGAAGATCTAGAGGAGCATGTACTAGGATGTGTGGCTCTCATTTATTCTTGGATTGGTCTCATAGGGATAGCAACAAAAATTGCTCATTGTGGTACAAGGTCACATCTTGCATGGTTTCTTCCTTGGCTGAGGGTGTTGATCTCCATGGAAGGCTCAAAGATTGAGATTTTATTGTAACTGTCTTGTTGCTGGAAATACATTTATTCCAGTGCTTTGGAGGGTGGTAAAAGAGTTTTTCAGGGAATATTGATGTCTCTCTTTTGTGTGGTTGTTCTATCTTTCATTCTTATTATGTGTGGTTTGTGTCCAAATGCGACTAGAATTTATAGATTAGTGACATTTCCTTACATTTAATATCCATTTAGTATCAAAACTTGTCTATTGTTTTGGTACTAGTAGAGCAGATTTCCCGTCCTTGCACCATGGTATTAATCCTTGTTTGAGTGGGAGATGGTTGCAATTGATCTTTTTTCAGGGACACTTGCATGGAAAACACTTCCAAAATAGAGGTGAAGAGGATCAACAAAACACATTTTGGGCTTCACAACTTAGGATGGAGGATTTGCTTGACCGTGATAAGATTATGGATCATGTTAGTTTCCTTAGAGTTCATCCCTACATTGTTGAAGTTGGTCATGTAGTGGCCTATAACTAATTGGCATTTTGAATGGTTTCTTGGTTACATGGAGGTTATGGGGTTGGTCATTTGGTGACCTAAAAGCTCTTGGAACCAATGCTTGGGAACTCAGCAAGTTTTCGAAAAGAATCATGGGACTAGGGCTCGCTGAGTCGACTCGCCACGGACTCGCGAGCTGAGTCCTAGAGAGTCTAGGCTAGGAATCGATGATTCCTAGTGAGTGACTCACATGAGTCCTAGAGTCGGACTCTCAAGTCCAGACACAAGACTCTCGACGTCAACTGGAAATCCAACAACAGTTTTAAACTTGTTTTTTTTTTCATTTCTTTTGCTCAAGCTTGCCCAAAACAAGTTTGCACATTGAAATAGGGTTGGAAGAAGTGGAGAAGAGGAGCCTATGAGATCGAAATAGAGCCAAATAAGTGATTTTTATTCTCTTTTTTTTTTTTCTTGGATTGCAAATCAGAAAAATCTTGAAAAATAGGGGGAAATGTTGGCAAAAAAAATTCTATTTCCCTTCATAACCTACTTCCTAGTATTTTTAGCTTGTTTTATAATTCTATTTTTTTCAAATGATCGATTATCATTTCTTTGTTGATTTTTTAGAAAACCCTACAGATTGTTTACAAGACCTTACTAATTTTTTTATTTTTTCATGTTGAAACAACAATGTCAACTTCAAACTCAAGGCCATCTAGAAAAGACCTTGCATGGAAGTATGGGATATCAAGAAATAAAAAGGGTGAGGTCACTTGTATTGAATACAATAAATGGATGATAAGGGGAATCAATAGATTAAAATACCACATTGCCAAAATACCTGGACAAAATGTGGACATATGCCTTGCATCGACTTCCAAGATGGTTAGAGAGATAAAGGCCCTTCTTGTTGATTATGGGTTGAGAAGAGAAGAAAGGAAAAAGACAAAGGAAGCACTAGTAGCAATGATGAGTTAAAATGCATCCACTTCTACACCATTGGATCCCCTTGGTGGCCCAAGTCCAAGCATCCGTCATCCACATTCATCTTTTGGTGAGAGTCCAAAGGTTTCTTTTTCTACTAGTAACCAGATTCCTTCATCAAGACCAAATTACTTTGTTCCACGCAATGTTCCAAGAGCGCAACCTTAACTTGAAGGTACCAGTTGGAATAAAGAAAAATATCATGAAGCTAGGATGGCAACAGCAAATTTTTGGTACTATAATAATTTACCTTTCAATGTGGCAAATGGCCCATATTGGAAAGGCTTCGTGAGTGCATTAACAATTGCAGGTAAGGGGTTTAAGACCCCAACAACTAGAGATTTGAGTGGGCCATTGCTAGAGAAAGTTGTAAAAAATACATGGCTTGTGGTTGATGAACAAAAAAAAAATTGGCGGAGAAAAGGTTGCAACATCTTATCAGATGGATGGAATAGGACTCTCTTGAACTTTTTAGTGGCCTCTGATGATGCATTGGTGTTCCTAAAGTCTATAGATGCCTCCCTTGAAACCAAAAATGTTGAGACTTTGTGCAATTTATTAGACGAGGTGATCCAAGAGGTTAGTGTTGAGAATGTTGTCCAAATTATCACAGACAATGCAGCTGCATATGTAGTTGCAGGTAAAGTGCTTATGGAGAGACATCCTACAATTTCATGTCTCCTTGTGTTCCACATTGCTTAGACTTGTTGTTAGAGGACATTGGGAAGATTGGATGGGTGAAAAGTGTGGTCAAAGATGCTAAAAATGTTACCAAATTTATCTACAACCATACCTGGGTCCTGTTGATGTGATTTTTGTGACCAACACCAAACAGCAGAATAAAGTATCCAACGACTACTCTATTCTCTCTTGATCAAAGTATTTCGTATGCTAAGATTGCGAGAGAGATTGTACGTTCAACTCCAAGGTTCCTTCAATGCAATGGAATACCCTTAGTTGGTTCGTTGTGATATGATGTTTTCACGAGGGGACTTACACAATTGTTCAAAAGTTTGTGGCAACTGACAGCAGATTAATGATGGAAGGGGATTTTCGTGAGATACGGATGATTTGGAAATGAGTTATGTGTTTCCTATACTAACGAGGAATGTGCGGAAATTAAATGAGTGCAGGGTTTAGAAGATTTATGTCCTAGTCTAAGTGCAAGATGTGCGGGGCTTCACTTCAGCAAACTTCAACCGGACTTTGCCTTGCCTCGCATTGGACAACTTCAACAAAGTCGGTGCAATCTTCAAGGAAGCAGCAAAAGGTATTCAGATTACAACTCAACATGCAAATACCATCAGGATGACGCATCCAAACACATGAATTGTAATCAAAGTTAAGTTTGAAAAGTATTCCAGTTGACCACACAAGGCAAACTTACTATCAGTAAGCTTGCTAGTGGTATGGATTAGACGAAGCTGCTTTAATCAAACACCACAATCCACAATCAACTACTTGCATGAAAATGAAAATTACTCTACTTTAAATCCTACTTCAAGTAGAAGGACGAAGAAATCTTGCTAGTTGCTCATAACAAAAAATGAAATCATCATCAATGAAACTCTTTTTATTATGATAGTTTTCACAACAACCTCTTACAAAGTTCTCAAGGGAAAACTTTCCTTCTCCTTCAAACTATGCTATGCTAACAAACTATGCTAAGCTATCTCAACTATACTATCAGTCTCTCCGCTCTATTCTCTGATCTCTAATCTAATAATGTACAAATGAGGGGGAGTCTCCCTTATATAGCTGGCGAATCTCAATGGACGGTCCAGATTGTGATGTCCCCGCTCTAGTTAGTTCTCAGGAGCTTGTTGAGTTAGCCTATTTCTTGGACTCTTGTAGGCTAACAAGATCTGGATAGAGGGTCAGTGGCCATTTTGGAGAGTTTGTCATTTTTCTCCTTCAGCTTCAATGTTGGTTTCAATACGAACATTTGGTGTTCAGTGTTTGCCAGCTTCTGATAGCACGGAAATATATGGAGTTTAGAAGGAGTTATGGATATTTAAGTGATTTAAGTTAATTATTTAACTTAACGCTTTATGATAAAGTCAAATTGACTCTATGAATATTATATCACTTAAATATATCATAAAAGTGATTTAAAATTAAATCACTTAAGTATAAAAGTGGGCACCCAAGTATTAAAGTGAAAACTATTGAAAGGTGATTTAAATATGTTCTAAAATATTTAAAACACAAAAGTGGCGTCACTTTCTTGAAACTCATGCCTCTTTGGGAATATAAGGCATTTTTGGCAAATCAAACTCATTCATGACTATTTGACTTTGCCATTGTTATTTCTCTGTGCTATTCTCTAAGACAAGGGTTTGAGCATTTCTGCCCTTGGAGAACGAGATTCTCTTCAGTGTTGAGCATTTTTGAGACTGTGAGAGACCAGTCGAATAAGTGCATCTATGAGGGCTTCATTCAGAGGTTCTACTGAGCTTTATCAAAGTTTATTTGTTGGTTATTTCAGGTCTTACAATAAATGGAGGGGGTTTGATCATCTAGACGTCTTTCCTCAGCTTCAATGAGCTTCATACATTGGCCGTACTTTTTCCTTGCAGCAGCCGTAACTTTTTCTTGGAAAAATGTGCTTCTCTGGGTCAAGGCGTGTGAAGTAACTTCCAAAGCGCCTATCTTTTGGGAACTTTCAGACTTGCATCTTCTTTGCTTTACCTACTACAGACGTTTGATCCAGTTTCTACTTGGGAAAAAGACCAATTCAGGCTTCTAGTGTGGCTATTTGTCAGATTCAGCATAACTTGCCTGCCAGGCTCTGTAGTTCTTTATTTAATTATTCTGGAGCATTTCGGATATGTAATTCATTTGCAATCTCATTGTATGTACTGCAAAATAACATCTATTACATCTGTTGCTCAAAATATTATTGCATTGCAATTTTATATGCTTGGCGCCCCTTCTCTTATGTCTAGAAACCTCCTTTAAAAAACTAAAAAACACAAGAAGAATTAATAAATACTACAGGGGTTTGGTTGGAGCCAATTAGGCTCATCACATAGATTAAATTACAATGGATGGCTCAGATCGAGCCACACATGCCCTAGACTAGATTCTGCCCTAATAACTGCCAGAAGGTGGAGTGGTGCAATTAATGAGCACAAAAATGGTAGATTCCTCCTTTGACCACTATGGGCAATTAATGCCTGCTACCCTTATAGAAGATTCTCGTCCAAGATCCTGTTCCCATTGTTCTTCTCTCTGACCGCGAAAGCAACAAACTAGGCCAACACTGCATCAACCTCCCACTCAGAAATGGCTGGGGTAAGATTAAGCTGATACTTGAGGATGGCAATTGTTTGTTCCTACCGGATACAAGATTTTCTCTAGGTCTCGATGGATTCCTATGTGCTTTGAATAATAGTAGAGAACGTGGAGATATTCTCAAAGTCAACTTGAGCAAATACTCTCATCTCAGAGAAGAATGGGCACAATCTGCCCTTCAATCCATCCACCGTCACCTCCTTAGGGTTAGCCGTTTTGTGAACAATGCCTCCAGTGTGTTGAAGATGCCCTCTTGAATGTTTCCCATGGCCTTCCTGATCTTGACTGACTCTGTCCTTGCCGTGTCAAAGAAACCTCGGTCGGTGAATGCCACAAAATACCAGCCTAGAAAATCGTATCTATCTCCAACCCGAATCACCCCTCCTTCAATCAAAGTCTGCACTGGCATATGCATCAGAGCAACTAGGCGTGGAAGTCTTATCTTGAAAAATGTGAGTATCACTCCATGCCTGTTCAATGTTCTCCATACGAGAGAGGATGCTAGAAGCATGTCAGAAAGAGGAGGCAAGATTCTCCATGAATCTCTCAGCCTCAACACGAACACTGCCAATCCACTTGTCTCCTTCCTGAATTTCCTTCCTCATCTCCTTGAGCCCGCTAATTGATTCTCGTGGAAGCTCGGTTGGAAGATCCACCGTTGGGTTCTCTTGAGCACATGGACGTGCTAGATGTTGCACATACCCAATTAACGCCTTATGCTCCCTTTTCAGCCTCTTGTATTTTTCTCCCTTTCGAAGCAGTCTATCCTTCAATGCCTGGAAGGAGTTTTCAGCTTCCTCAATCACTTGTGCTCCAGTAGGGCCCCAGTTCAACTGTAGTGATCGTGTAATTTTCAGGCATTGCTTCATCTCGATCACATTCTTCCCTCAAAACTGCAACATGAAGAGTGCGGGAACTGGACTCATCCCTCTCCAACCTGGAGTATTTTCTGGCTCTTTTCCTCTTAGGTGAACCGCTTATTCTATTAAGGAGCTCCTCCATCTCTATTGTTGGGTCGGTGTCATCCTCTTGATCTCTCCTTATCGCACTTGTGAGCCAATTTGGAACATCTTGTTGAGCGTTGCAGACAACAAGTGGCTGCTCTTCCATTGCTTCTACTTCATGAACTTCCTCTTCAGCAACATTTGGTTAAGGCTCATCCATCTCCATGTGCTGCCTATCCTCCTCAAGACCTCAAACTTCAAGCTCTGTAGTGTTTTCATCTTCAAAGGCTGCCTCAATCGCATGAGCCAAGCAAGTATCTGTTTTATTTTCCTCATCTTCATCCGGTTGGTTAGCACTCCTAGGAGCATTAGCACTCTGACTATTGAGCTCCCTAGGCAATGGTTGGTTAACTTCTTCCATTTCTTGCTCTTCATTTACTCTAACCCTCTGACTTGCAAATATTGAAACTTCTTGCACGCTAGAAGAGTGAGCCAATAGCTGTGTAGGCGATGCTTCCTCCGTCCTCTGAGACTCAGGCTGAATTGGTTCCTCTTACTGTGGCTTTGTAGCTTGGGCAGCTTGTTTTCTCTTCCTTGTTGATGTCGGTGGCCTTTCATCGCCCATGAGGTTGTATGTGAGGGCAATTGATTTTCTCTTAAGCCTGTGAACATGTCCATCCACCCAGCTCCTTGTGAATGTTAGGATTGGCATAGACAATGTGTCCAAGTCCGTGATTTCCAATTCTGCCCAATCAGGTGGTGGGATTGGCGTGCCCTTTATTGACTCATAATCTGAGTGAATAATGTTGGCATCTCATCCACCTGGTCTGGAACTTAGACAACCTTGCATTCCTTGATCAATTTCAGAGGTAATCTAGAGAACATCCTCCTAATCTCAGCTTCGTCTCCTACATTTGCCCAAAAATCCTCAACATGAGCCTTGTGCCGATATTCTTCACCCTGTACCACTCCAATCTTCTGTGAGGATCAAAGTCCTGTCGGTGGTGTGGAGAGTGAGGTGATAGAATTGTAACTCCTCTGCTTCCTTGGCTGCCTGCAAAGATGGGCACTCCTCAAGTGAATTTCCCATAACAATAGGGAAGTGCAATCCTCCTTTCTTCTTTTTCCTTATGATTTTGTCATAGGCCATGAGTTGCCTAGACACTTCAAGCATTACCATCCTGTCCGTGGGGTACCTTGGCAATCTGTAGGCGTATGAATGGAACCCCGACAACCTTATGTAAGTGAACTTTAGGAACTGGATAAACCAATACCCGTACTCTTCAATCAACTTTTGTGCATCCTTGGATATTCTTTGTTGCGTTCTCTGTTGAAGAGTCCTTGTGATGTGCATAGTGAAAGCATCGTTCACTCTCTTGAAGCTGGAGGTATTTGTCAGATGCAGCTGCCTGCAAGCTTCATGGATTTTAAATTGACCGGAACCACATCCAATCGGCTCCTGGTATGTCAATCCTTTATACTTCGTCATCCGAGCTAGCATATAGATGACATACGAGCTCATATAAAATGTCTTCTGTTCTCCTCAAACTTCTGAATTGTTCATCTATGTTGTCGCTAATCATTCTTGCCCAATCTACATACTCTTTTCCCTCCAACACCACGCTGATGTAGAAGAACATCCAAGGCTCAAAAGCGTACGCCTGTGGGCTGCCATTCACCCGGCTTGAGCATCATGATTAAATCACAATATTCATGTTTCAGCTCCTCTGAGATAATTTGCTTTGGCAACTTGGCGCCAAGAGGCTTTAGCTTCCTCATCCACGATGTATTAATTCTCTTTGCACATCTATCGAAAGGTGAGGCGTACATTTTATCAGCCCTTTCTTTTGACTTGTACAACATTCTCTCCATAGCTGGAATCCCGAACACCTCTCCAATAGCTTAAGGTGTGAAGTTAGCCAACAACTTGCCGTCTGAAGAGACAATCATTCGGTGGTCTGGCCTATAATGATTTGAACACTCCATTATCAAATCAGGACATCGAATTGCTGGTGGAAAACCAGCAGCTGCATACAATCCACTTCTCACGATGTTGTGCAATGTCATTGATGGAGGATGACCAACCTGCCCGTATATTCTCCTTTTGAATGCCTCGAGGTTGAATGAAAAAAGGTTGGTATCAATCAAACCTCCTAGCTTTGACACGAACTTCGATTTGGGAAGGAATGACTTCTTCAGTTGCTTGATGATTGCTTGCCTAGAGGCATTCTCTTTGCCTGCTTCAATATTTCCAGCTTTGCCTGCAGCCTTGCTCGTTCCGGCAGCATCTCCTCTTCGAACTTCAGCTATCTGCAAAACAAAATTCAAGCATTACAATTCCAACTACGAAAATAAAATTACTACGAGATGGCTGGCATGTGGAGTTAGCTTCAAAAATTAAAATCTTCAACACTAAACTACCAACTCCAAACCTCGAGATTTCTTACTTTGAAACTCAAACTTCAAACTTTAGCTTCTTTCAGCAATGTTGCCTTCAGCACTTAGAAAAAAAAAAAATCACAGAACTCACTTGCCTCGGAACTTCTCCAGCACTCAGAAAAATATTTCACTCAGCTCAGAAACTTCTCACTCACTCAATAGTCACTTTCAGCTTCAGCACTTCAGCACTCTCACAATTTCACCTGTGCAACTTGTGAAGAAAAATGAATAGCCTCAGAGTTTATATAATTGAGAGGGGACGCCCAGTTTAGCAGTTGCCATTAATTCACTCCCCCACTACTTAGAAGATTTCCAATTCGGGAGAGATGACTGGCGAGTTGTCACAAAAGTTATGCTCAATCGTCATAAAATCTTCTATTGTTGGAGATTCCTTTCTCCTTGAAAAAAATTTGAAATTTCCCTCCTTGACTGCATGTGGTGTCCAGTTGACTAAAACATTTTTTGGAAACTGATTAAAATTACTCTAGCATAAAAAAAAAATTCATCCTTGAACAATGGCATACTTCTCATTGAAATTTAATCTCAACGCCTTAGGAGAATTTTATTTCATTTGGGAAAATTTTATTCCACCTTCCAATGCCTTAGAAAAAAAAATTATATCTCTTTCCCCAAGCTTCATCAATCGCAATCTCCAGTATTTTAAAATCACAAGGCAAAATTATTTTCTTTCCAGAACATCCCCCTTAGAAAAATATTTCTCAACTTGATTAATTCATGTGTCTAAACGGAGGGGGACATTTAATTTTTCAACCTTGGAAAATAATTTTAATCAAAGTTTATTCAACCTCTCCAGCCTTGGGCGTTTTTGCTAGAACAATCTCCTCCAACCCCCTTATCCACCTAGGTGCATTCATCACCTTACACTTTCAATTTTTCTCACTTAGAAAAATTTCCAATTGATTCTTCATGTTAGGCGCATCTAGAGGGCGGTACTTCCATTTACTAACACTTTGACGCTTTATCAACTTTTAATATTACCTTGTTCAAGCCAGGCGCATTTGGAGTGTTAAGCTTTCAATTTCCGACACTTAGTGAAATCTCCACTTCATCTCTCATCCTAGGCGCATTTAGGGACCTCTACTTTCAATTTTGAAGGCTTAGAAAATTTTAAGGCTCTTCTTCTCAACTTAGGCGCATTTGGCAAGGGTTACTTTCACTTTCAATGCCTTAATTAAATTCCCACCTCATCCATTAGCTTGGGCGCATATAGAGTAGTGAACTTTCAGTTTTGATGCCTTAGAGAAATTTCTAACTCCTCCATTAGCTTGGGCGCATATAGGGGGTCAAGCTTCCAATTTGCCATACTTAGACATTTTCAAGGCTTCCTCCAAGTTTGGGGCGCATTTCACAAGGTGAACTTTCAATTTGTTTGCCTTGGAAAATTTTCGAGCCCTTCCTACAAGTCAAGGCACATATGAGGGGTCTTACTTCAAGTTTTGAACACTTAGACATTTCTCCAAGCTTTTCCATGCAAGGTAAGGCGCATTTGAAGGGGCTTGCTTCAAGTTTTGAACACTTAGACATTATCAAACTTCCCCCTCAACTCTTAGGCACATATGACCCCTCAAGCTTTGAGTTTATTTGTCTTAGAAATTTTCAACTACTTCTCCTCAAGGGTTGAGTATATGACCCCCTCTACTTTCAATTTTCAACACTTAGGATATTTCTTCATGGCATCTCCTTCCAAGGGCGCATTCAAGGGGTCACACTTCAAGTTTAAACGCCTTAGACATTTTCCTACCCTTCTTCAAGATTAAGGCGCATATAGGGGTCTCTTCTTTCAATTTACAACACTTAGAATATTTCCAAGTATCT
>VDFB02361702.1:0-24468 GCA_007258455.2 Sequoia sempervirens
TATGTTCTAGCTGGTATTCAAGCTTGGTTTTCAAGTATGGCAGTTTATGAATGGTGGAAAGTTAGTTGGTGGACTCTCTATGAGCTGGAAATCAAGGTAATAGAGAAAATTATGGGATTTTGTTTGCAGTTTGAACTGCCATAACAGAGGTAATATCTATACATTACTTTGATCTTTCAAAGGTGAATTTGTTGAATGGAAAAGTAAAAAAGGAAAAGATAATATTCTTTCAGTTTCGTATTGGTTACTTCCTTTCTAGTTTTAGTTTTTGAAGAGATCTTGTATTTTCTTTAATCATAACTGAATCTAAAACTATTTTGAACTTGAAGTTCAAAATCAAGGGTTTTTCATGTTTACACAAATGCATTTTTTGTTTTTGACAAACCCTAGTTAACTCAAGGAATTGGAAATTTTGAAATGAAGGGTTTGCAATATGTGAATAAGGTTTATTCCAGTCTATAAAAAGCATGGAATCTTCAACCATTGTAGTGTGACAAAGATTGGAATGAAACAATAGAGTGTTGTTGAAAAGAGAATAAGGGTTATTACAGTGATATTTTTGTATTCTAAAAAATTGTAAAAGAGAGAGCTTAAAGTGTTTATATCTCTGATTCTTATTACATAGATTGCATATATTTCAGTGAGGTTATGTTGATAATGTTTCATTCAGTACAAATTATAATGGGCATTATTGTATATCTTTTATATGTACTCTATTGAGATTTTTGTAATTGCAAAAATAATGTAGTTATCAGGTCCTAACAGTTTGCATGGTTGTTGAGAAACTTTGTAAAGGAGTTGGTGCTCCTACTGAAGTTGGTGCTTCAGAATTTTGGTGGAGTTGGTGCTCCTACTGATGTTGGTGCTTTAGAATCTTTGTGGAGTTGGTGCTCCTGAATTGTAAAGAGTTGGTGCTCTAAAAATATTGTAATCAGTTTTTGAATTAAGCATGTAAGGTATTATGGAGTGGTTTTTCTATCCCAAGAGGGTTTTCCACTCGTCAAAGTTATGTGTTTCTCTTTTGTGTGGTTTGTGCTTAATTTGCTCAATTTTTTCATTCTGTCATTTTTCAAAGTGGTTTATGCAATGCTCGGATACATAATCATGGTTTCAAGTTGTCTAAAAGTTTAAAGTTTAATTGTTCATATTCAATGCATGAATGTTAAATTCTGCCATTAGTGAGTTTGGTGTCCTATGTAAATGAAAGCATTAAAAGGTTGTTCATTCATCATTATGTGAACAATGTATATCATGCCTTGATATGATTTTTTAATCATTCATGTTATGTTTGGTTAAGTCATTGAAAAACAATCATTCATAACTTAGTATTCACATTGCATATATAATTCACTCATTTGTTCAAGGTCAAACAGTTCAAATATACATTTCAAGTCATAAAAGTTTTAATTTATACATTACTCTAATTCACCCCCCCTCTCAGAGTAATTCCACTTCCAACAAAGCCCCCCTTTTCTTTCTTTTTTTTTGCTCTTTTTATTTTCACTCGCTTTGGCGTTGTTTTGATCCTTGGTTGGTTGTTGATTTCCTCTCTCATTTTCACTTGGCCTCTTTGTTGTCATGTTCTTTTTTTTCTCAATTTTGGTGTTTTGGTATGCTCTAAATGTTTAGTCTATTATTGGAAACCGAAATCCAAGAGTCCTTTGTTTGAGCCAAAAGAATTTGTATCTTGATAAGATTTTAGCTCCGCTCGGTATTTCATTGATCAAAGTTTTCTTTAATCCCAATAATTTCCTTTTTTACCGGAGTCGAGTATTTTATTATTTTTTTTCCTGAAAGTCAAGGACTAGGGAGTCTATTTTGAAATTTTGTCAAATTTATCTTTTAGACTCAATTTTCGGTCTTTCCTTTTGTTCTGGTTTTCTCTTTCCTTAGAGGGTATTTCCTAGATCTGGTGTTGTTTGCTCCTTCCAAAAGAAATATCAGAAGGCTTTAATCCCAATGATCATCAATCAATCACATATCTTTAATGACATATACCTTGCAAAGAATCAGCGTGACATTTGATTGCAACATATAATCCTCACACTATCTTTCTTCTCAAAAAGTGAGCCAACACAAAAATCTAGGTCTTCATGATTTGGACTATAATCCGTAATGATTGCACCTTTCTCCTAGGAATTAATATGAAATAATAGGTAATTAATGAAGGTGGTGAACTACCTATGTACTTGGAACCACCTCAAGCATGCAATTTCTTTTAAAACACTCCACTTTGTATTATATTGCAAATTTTCTACGCACATTGAATTAACAAAACAACATTGGCATGCAAAGAGAGGTAAATTTTGAGAAACTAAGATAGAACTACCAAGGGTTTCGAAGTTGCATTATGAGGAATCACCATTATTAACCAGAACTAGGTATGTTTTGAATAACTAATACTTTTTTAAGAGTTTTTCAAGCTAAACAATCTTGATAATGGTATTTCCCATTCTAAAATTGAAATGTTAATGATTCTTTGAGTTGTTAAATTTAATAAAAAATAAATTGAAAATTTTATGAAACGTAATTTTTGTTTAAATCTAACTTGAATTTGCATAGAAGACAAATATTCTAAAAATTGCATAGCACATATATATATAAAATGAGTACATTTGACACAAGGGCAGAAGATGAATTCAAGTATTGCAATTCAGAAGCTATACCCATAAATGTAGTGGTTATAGACACTCATATGGGAAGGTCTTCTAACATTCAAATCCATTCACGACTATTACAAGAGAATGCTTCTCAATGTACGAAGAATGCTATGGAAAATGGGTCACTTCCTGTAGGAGGGTTTCAACCAACATGGAAGCTCCTGAATTAGTTATGCAATGTATAAATCATTACAACCTAGCCAAGAGGATTGTTGAGAAAGAAAGGAGAATTTATGCAGACTTGTCACAAAAAGGAATCATATACACATTTGGTCTCCCATTTACACATAAATGTTTAATGTTGACCTAAAGGCCAAGACCAAGACATATCAGAGCACTTAAGAGCATAATAGAGAAATTATGAGCACCTAATGGTGCCAACAACCAATTACAAAACAAACCAAGGTAATTCAGAGGTCTATGTTTAAACAAGAAATGCAATACATTATAACTTTGTTGAGTAGAGTCATTGGTTTAAGAGATGCAAGAAATTTCAAACCCTAGATGTTCATGATAATATCATGCATAATAGAGGGTCTTGTGGAGTTGCATTGGGGAAAATTGATAAGTGACAGACTACATGAACATATTACTACATTCCCTAAAAGTAGATGCTTCAACATGTCATCATATGTTATTTACACCTGTGCTATGAGAGCCAGTAAACAAGGGTTGAAATAGATTGGTACTATGGGCATAAAGGTTGGAAACAGTTTGATATATACACATCTACCCCAGATTATCATCCACAGGTATAAAGCTGATTATAGGAAAGTTAATGATTTATTCTCCATGAATTTGGTGAGAAAAATGGAAGGTGATAAAGCTAAAAGATTATCCCTGGAAGCACAAAGTTCCATTCAGCCTATGGGAGGCTGGTACATATAGTTCCCAACTTACTCCTACATTAGAGTGGAGGGATTTGATGGACACCCATTCATGTTGCCTAGGTATCCTATAGATAAAAATGTTTTATTAGAATTAGTGAGATAGTTAAAACCATCTCAAGCTCTTTATAGCCATGCTTACAAAAAGGATTTTTTTAAATTTCCCATTACAATAGGAAATTATAAGTGTAGTGCAATTAGAGTAACTAATTTGTGTAAAGAAGAAATGAGGACCTACAATTTTGAAGAGTTCCCACTCCAGAGAGTGTATTATGATATTGAAGGAAATACTGCTAAAAATATAGCTAGTTTTCGTGCTCATGTGCCTCATTTAGAAGATTATTGGCTTAACTGTGAAGACAAGCATGTGGTAAGAAGAAGAAAATATGAAAGAGTGACTTTAATATTTTCTCATATGCACAAGCTTTATGACATCCCAAACCAATTGGAAGATGATTTGCAAGTGTTGAATCAATTTTACAATAATGACAGGGTATATGATGAACCCATTCTAGACATAGGTGTTGATGATGAACATATGACATCAATTGATGAGTTCACTAGACCAGGCTTAAGGTATACTCAACACTAGATTGATGATTTTTACAAAGGTTTGAGAGAAAGAGGAATTGAACCTATCTTCTCAGAAGATAAAAGAAGGAAACAAAGAGATGAAACTGCTTTTGAAAGTGGAGAGCCTACCAAGAAGAAAAGAAAGACTAGTAAGGTGACTCTAGGTATTAGAACTAAAGAAAGAACCCATGAAACTACAAGACAAGAAGTTACCATAAAACCATATGATAAACAGAAAGATGTAGAGATAGGTAAAGATAAATCAAAAGTGAGACCTAAATGTGCATCTTCCTCTATAGATAAACCTAGAACAAGAGTAATTATTGATGAAGGAATCTGAGCAACAAAGAATGTTGGTGCACAAACCAGGTCTACATCTGAAAGGGTTGCAACACTATTTACCTCTCCCCCTTTTGTTAATATGGCTAGTATGAAACAAGCACTGGAGGGACTCATATAAATTTAGAGGAAATTTCTGAAGAAGATGAAGCTAGAATTAAAGAACAGGTGGACAAATGGGGTGCTATGTGGGAGAAAGTGAAAGAAAAGAAGTCTAAAGACAAACCCATGGTACACCCGATGATAGAAGAAATTTAGGATACAAGCTCTAACCCCATAAATGTTGAAGAAGATGATTTTATTCAAGGAACGATTGCCTCAGAAGCAGGAAACCCTAGCGTACTTGAAATGGAAATAGGGGAGACTATAGAGCAGGACCCTATTGATGGAAGAGTTGTTGAAGATACTCTTGATCCCTAGCCTTCACTTGAGAATGTACAAAATGTTAATGAAAACTTGTAGGTCTTGGAGGAATTAGAGAAATGACTTGTTGAAACTGAAATTGAATCTAAAATTCTAGATGAAGAAGCTACACAGTTTGTAGAAGATAGAATTGAAAATAAAGAGAATCCTGGTGTAGCAATAAATAACGAAGATAATGTTCATAGAGATGAAATAGAAAATATGGATAGATAGGAAAATATAAGTCTCCAAATAGAGGAGGCAGTGTTAAACCCTACCAATCCCAAATGTATGCCAAATATCACTAAAGAAATCCCCATTTTAGAAAATGTGTCAAGTCAAAGAGAAGAAGTTCCTAAAATAAGTGGTAAATAGGGACAAAGAAATGTTATAGAGGTACAACAAGATGATGATACACCTAATTGGTTAATAAGGGAATTAGCTCCTCCAATGCAAGTGGAAGTATTACCTTTGAATCTTAATAATTTTTTACAAGAAGTAGGTAATCCTAAACCTAGACATAGAGCAAAGACAAAGTATGTCATATAGAGAAATGCAGAGGGAAACATAACTCTTTGGATAGCCACTCCAACAACTGATAAGGATATACATGAAATAATGCCTAAGGAGTATAAGATTACAAGTATTAATCTTGGGCACTCATCTTGGAAGCAAGAATTAGAGGAAATAAAAGTAAATTTAAATGCTACTGTTGCTAGAGTACAGAAATATAGACAGAAGGAAAGAGAATTAATAGAATGGGTTGCTACCTTGGAACACTTCATTAATTCATTAACTTTATCTAGTCGAGAACAAGCTGAGTTGCCCCAACATCCAGTGTTGATGTCACAAGAGCAAGTAGATGCAATTGTTGCAGTTCATCATAAAATGAACATGTTTGAAGAATGGGTTGAATACTAGGTAAATCAGAGAGAAGAATTTATTACATATGCAATAAGAAAGTACAAGGAAGCATGCCATCATTTAGAGAAATTGAAAAGATTTGAAGATGAATTTATATTTCACCAAGAGTAGGTCATCGATGAAAGGAAAAACATTGAAATTCTTATGCAGTGAGACATCCAAGAGTTAATATAGAGTAATGTAATATCAGGACATGAAATTTCATTGCTAGTTAAATGGAAGAAAAAACTAAAATGGGAAGGTGACATGTTAATACAAAGTACTAAAGGATTTGAAAGAGTCACCATCAAGGACAGAAGATTGATTAGTGAAAATCAAGAATTTATTGAAATATTGGCACACCAAGGTTTTGATCCCTAAACATTAGGACAGGAGGGAAAAGAAGCTAAATCTTTCAAGGAATGGATAGAAAGAATAAATAAGGATCCTATTTAATTGCTAATGTGGGAGGTTATTGACGAGATAATATAGTGTTATAGCCAAGTATGAAGCAAACAAAGCACAAAAAAATGATATCATACTTTGAGTAATTGAATAATATATTAGGTTCAAGCTCACTTGGAGAGCAATACAAAGAATTTCAAAATTGCACATACATCAATTTTTAAGAGCTTTCCAAGAATATCATTTGAAGAAAGAAGGAAGAATTTGGGAGCTCGAGTCATAAGTGAAAAGAGAAAGAACCAGATACCAGATACCAGAAATATGATGAAGTTTATTTTGGTTTATCCCATTCCTTGGAGGTGTTCCTCATTCTGGTGTTTTGGAAGGAAGCTGGTAGTCTTGATTGATATAAAGTGTTCATGTTGAAGTATGAAGAAAAGTGTTGCTACAGATGAAGTCAAAGCCTTGACTTATTCTAGAATGTTCTTGATGACAATTGGTAGATGCCACATGCCACATTTTAATTTGTTGTTTCTGATTCTTTGGATTGAATTTCAAGTTGAACTTCTAGGGCCTTATTTCTATAAAAGGCCACCTCCTCCATTTTTATTTTAAGTTTGAATTTTGTGGATGTTGGAGGAGCATAAGCCTTTTTTAAGTTTTGTTCTTTTTTCCTTATTTTCTGAACCATTCTGGCGATTGTATGAACATAGACATTAATTAATATCAGAGCTTAATAAATAGCTACCTATCTCAGTATCTTTTGTAACTGGTTTTGTATGTTCGATCGAACAAAACTGTATGTTGTGTCATTTAAGGGTGCATACAGAACCTACTCGGTGTCCATAAACAAAACCCTCTCATTAAAAATTTGCACCATTTTATATGTAGCTGTGAAGCAATCTGGTGAAATATAAAGCAATTTGCTGTATTTTAATTAATTCAGTGGGGCATCCATGGAGAATAACTAGGAGAAACTTTTTTTTATTTTTCAGTATATTTTTATACTTTGTTTTATAATAGATGTTTAATATTTGAAAATGTTCCAAAATATTAAATGAATGGATGTAATTTTGTTGAAAATCTTTTATTTTCCATGAAGTTGTTGAATGCTTAATGCTAAATCTACTTAAGTGATAGAAAATAATTTGTGATGTTCATGAAATATTATGTTGAATATTTTTATTTCATGATGTTATTCAATGAATGAAGTGAAATTTTATGGGTAATTTTTTTAATTCTTAGCAAAGCTAGAAATAACTGTCATCCCTTTGAGATTAACAACAATATCACATCATTACCCAAGAGCAACCCTAGTGCAACCATGACTTGGTTATTGAAGACTTGGGATTCAATGAAAGCCAATCTTTGTCCTGTGAATGCAAAATTTCCCTTTAGGTTGTCTTTGTTCCATATCCTTCAAGAAGGATAGGCTCTTCGCGGTCTTTTCTATGGAGATTTTATTAGACCTATTTTTTGCGAGTCATGAAATGCAAAGGATGTAAAGACCAAAAGGCCCCTTACATAACCTTATAAAGATATAAGACCTAGAATTAGGTTTGAGGGACCAGTTACCAGATGATAGTAAATGGCATAAGATGTTTTAAAATGATTGGAAATGCACAATAAGGAGTCAATGACTAAATAGAATGTTATAAGCATTTATAATGAATAAAACCCTAAACCCTCAAATAACAACCCTACATCCAAATGTAACAAGGGTTTGAGATGGAAAAAAAATTGAGGGTTCCATCACACCTCATCTATCACATTTCACTAAGCTATAGTTGGGACTCACCATTTTCTTTGCAATGCAACCTCTAATTGCCACTTGTCCTTGTTGATAACATACTCTACTAACTCCTATCATTCATCGCTCATCCTGCAAAGCTTGACTTCCTTTGAATTCATAACAATGATGAAATAAAGTCTTGTGATTTAATGTCAACCATTAGATGTCTTTAATTTAATCTTATTCATTGTGCATCACTCAGATCATTTCTCCTTATCACTTCATAATAGTGATGTGAAGCACTGAAGAAATTGAATCATTTGCTACCACCTATCAACATGACATCACCTTCCAATAACTCTTGATGCTCATTGCTCATCACATAAATAATTCATTTAGCTTCATTACTATGATGTGAAACAACCAAGCGATGCAATAGAACTCTTCCACCTATACACTACTAATGCCATCTTCCACTAGCTCTCAATGCTAGTCTCTCATCGCAGGATGTAACTTAACTATTTACTTCACAACAACAATGTAAAGTGACCACATGATATTTTTCAAATCCTCCATGCATTGATCTCCACCATTCACCACTCATCTCTCAAGGTATTCCTTTGTTTTGCTTCACAACAACGATGTGAAGTAGTAGAGTGATATCCTACCAACATGTATCTGTCTTGCATCTTCAGGACCCACCAAGTACTTTGTCCTCCATTAGATCAAAACATTGTTTGATCTCAACTATTCACTACTTCTTTGTGAGGTATAGACGGGGCCCCACCATAGGTGTCATGTGCTAGCAGGCACCATTGATCTTCCTTGGCTTGATCACAACCATTGATCAACCTTCATTTCTCATCACACAAACCAAAGGTAGGCACAAATACTTAGTCATGATGTGAAGACCCATAGTAATATCCATTGGATTTCATTCATTTAATCTCAACCACTGATCACATATCACATGAAAACACTTTCTAGTTAACACCCAAAACATGATGAAAAGGACTTAAGTGAGTCATTTGATCTTATAACCTTGAACGTGCACCATTATATCTCCATCACGAGCACACAATGCATTGTGGAAAACATATCTTCCATTTTCCTCACAACATTGATGTGAAGGCTGGTCATGATGCACACAAACACTATCAACTAGGAGACTTGGTAAATTAGGTCAGTTACATAATGAGCACAATGGCTTAAGTGAAAACTTAAGCAATTGGTAACAACCAATAAGTAGTCAATTACAAAATAGAAAATATGTTAGAACACCATGACTACAAAAATATAGGGTTTAACTGATAAACCCTAAAACTATCTAAGAGCACAAACAATTCCATTATGAGATCATCCTTCAACCTCTAGACTTGCAACTTATATTTCTAAGAATCTCTCAAAAAACCCATATCAAATCTAGCACAAAATTTTCCTTAAAACACCTAGAAGCCATTATTATAGAAAGATGACAACAATTTGTCAAGTTTGCAACATTTTTGAGAAACTTTTTCAACTTGCACCACTTCTTCCAGAACTAGATTCATTGCATACCTTATCTTTCCTTGACATCACTAACACTTTTGACATCAATTCCAACAACCTACTTTAAAAAATCAGGTCCATCTCACCTCTGATCCTCTTTCATCATGTCAAAAATATCCCTTGCATGATTTCCCCTTTTGACATCAATGAAAACAATATATCGACAAAGAGATGTTGAAGAAGTTTAGGATGGACTATAGTAAACTAGTTAGTACTCCCATGGTTACTAGTTGTCATTTGAGTAAAGATGACGAGTCTCCCTTGGTTGATCAAAATCTATACAAATCTATGATTAAAAGCCTATTGTATTTAACTACTTCAAGATCTGATATCATGCACACAATATATTTAGTTTCAAGATTTTGAGCTAATCCTAAAGAAAATCATGTGAAGGAAATCAAAGGAACCTTCAGATACTTTAAGAGTACTCTGTATTATGGCTTATGGTATCCAAAAGGTAATGAATTTGATTTGAGTGTTTACAGTGATGTTGATTGGGCTAGTTGTGTGGATGATAGAAGAAGTGCAAGTGGTGGCTCTTTCATTTTAGGAAGTAGATTGGTTTCATGTCATATTAAGCAAGAAGACTCAATATATATATAAACTACAAAAGAAGAATATATTGCTGCAACATCTTGTTGTACACAAGTGTTGTGGATGAAGAAATCATTGAAGGATATCAAGATAAAATATGATGAGCCTATTTCTATTTTGTGTGATAATACAGGTGCTATCAATATTTGCAAGAATCTAGTGATACATTATAGAACCAAGCATATATCAATTAGTTGATACTTTTTGAGAGAGAAGGTTATAGATAAAGAAGTGAATTTGAAATATATTTCAATAAAGGATCAAATTGTAGATATTTTCACAAAGCCTCTTCAAAAGGATACTTTTGAGTATATTTGATAGAATTTGGAGGTAATTTCCCCTCCTTCTTGCTAGATGTATTATTAGTGCATATATCTAGGGGGAATAATTCATGTCATATCCTTATTCCTAGACTAATGGTGACTACCTCTCAAGGGGAGATGGTAGTGGTTGTTCCTGATAGGGGGATCTTGTTAGTTGCTTCGAGAAAGAAGTGTATGTACATCAAATGAGGAGAAGATTGAAGAGGAGAAAATGTGCACCTTAGGGGGAGAGTTTGTGCCCTAAGGGGGAGAAGTAGTTACCCTTTGTCCTTAATTTCAAAAGTGGTGAATACTGCATGTCTGATTGATTTTCTATCAATGCCAAAGGTGGAGATTTTTGCACTTTGGTTATCATTGATGTTAAAATTAGAAGTAAAATGTGAGGTTGATTGTCTTTGATGCCAAAAGTTAGTTGTAGTTTGGTTACTTGTGTTATGTAGTCTGGCTATTTAGTTGCTAGAGTCTTTGAGACATGCTCTACATTTCTCCATTGGTGATGTTGTGCTCCTATAGTTTTGAATTTAGCTTCATATGTTGTCAACACATGTGTGATCCAAGTTTCATGTTGTTTGGATTAAAAGAAAGGTGTTTTTAAAATGATTGTTTGAGGATAGTGTGCTTTATGTGATGATGCTCATAGAGGTGCAATGTTTGGCTCTACATTCATCCACATTTGTAGATATGGTCATGTGGTTCAAAATTTAAGTTCATTGTGTTGTGAAGGTTCTATATCCAAAGTTTCATATCATTGTCCCTCTATAGAGAAATTTGTAAGTGACAAATTATAGGATTGTATAGTTTGGTGGTTCATTTTAGTGTTTTTTGGATTACGCTAACTTGTTTTTATATGAACTAGTGAATTGGCTATTTGAGAGTGTTCTTGAATATCTTGTAATATTTATTGTTGCTCTGCTTAGTGTTTTTTGGTTTCTCTAAAATAGGTTGTGGTTTGAAATGAAAGTGTTTTTGGGTTATTCTTTTGCCTAGCCAATTGAGATACATTGAAGGTATGTGCCAAATGTTGAAGTTTTTGTGGAGTCTATGAAGTATTTGAAGATGTATGGATCATGCCAACTCATTTGGGAGAAGCACAAGTATTTTTTAATAATTCATGAGTGCCACCAATATTGTAATGGTTGACATGCTACAAGTTTCATGTTTTCTTCCCTAAGGTGGGCCTATTTCAAATGTGCAGTGTGCGAAGATGTTGTTCCCTAAAGAAAGTGTTTAGGACTAGGTTAAGTGTGTGTTGGAATATGTAATACATGTTCCTCTTCATGGTGTTTCATGTAGTTCATTTTAGGGCTTTCCCCCTATGTGTGTCATGTTATTGTTTGGTCTTTTGCCAAACTTTAATTGTAATATTCTTGTTGTTTAAGGCCATGTAAGGAAATCAATGCAATATCATATATATATATATATATATATATATATATATATATATATATATATATATATATATATATATATATTACAAACCTAGTTGATCTAGGTGGAGTGTGGATAAAAGGTTGAATAAGGATGTGTAATGCATTATGATGTATATGTATGTCATGTCCCCAAAAATTGTGACACTAAGATATAAAGTATTGAGAAACAAAAAATAAAATAAAACATATATAAGGATGTTGGAAATATAATCATAATTATAATCATCCAAAGATAATGTTATAATTACTGAATATAAAATATAAAAAAATAGCATAATAAATTAATATCAATATCTATATATATATATATATATATATATAATAATCTTTATCATCATTGTTAATGTTATTCTCAAAATAAAATAATGATAAAGCATTACTATGAATACCTTACTATCAAATAAAATAAAATATTATTAATATAAATATAAATCTTACCATATTATTAAACTATGTTATGATCACATTAAATAAATAAGATAAACAAATCATTAATAAAGATGATATTATTATTATTATTATTATATTTGATGAAATACATATAAATAAATACATATTACATTTATTATACAAAATATATATAAAAAATAATAATAATATGTTAAACATAAAATAGGCAGCAGCCAATATACAACCAACACCCACAATAATTATTAATAAAATACAATAGCCATGATGGGTAAAGAGAGTTGCTACCATATGACAAGGACATGTATTTCTAAAGGGGTGTGATTAGCACCAAGGAAGCATATAAAGAGGCAGCAATCAATTATTTTTTATAATATTTTTGAATATAAGTAGGGACTGCGATTCGATGTGATGCATATTATTTTTGCTTGTTTTTTCAAGTAAATAATTAACCGTGATTTTTGTTAAAACTTTTAAAATTAAACTTGTATGTTTGACCACCTTAACTTGGTCGAAATTCATGAGTTGTTTTTAATCCTATAATTGTGAGCATAAGAATGTGACACATATTTCATATTCAAAAATGTGATACATTTTAAGAAAGCTACATATGTTTTCAATCATCCTATCAATCAAGACTTTAGTTGTAATTCAAATGAAATGAATAATAATTATTTATTAAATTTAAAGTAAATAATAATTTATATTGGTGGAAAGATAGAGAATCTCCTTTAAACCCTTGTTTCATCGGTTTGGGTAAAAGTTTCCAACCATATCCCTGCATATCTATCATATCGCCACTTTTTGGCCTATCATGATCCTACATATACCCACCTATTGGAATGGTATTATTGAAAGGATCGAAAAAAATTGATGAAAAAAAAAAAAAAAACTCTCGTCTCAACCCCTCAAAACTAAGATTACAAAACTCAAAAAATGATTAAACCAAAATTGACAATAACTTGTATCAATTTAATTGATTTACAACTACACATCCATTTACTCAAACTCAAAAACATATCAACAACTTTATTTATGATTACACTCCACTGGAAAATTCATAGCCCTCAGACTCTTCAAATTCATCACTTCAATTCCCCCTCATGAGGCTTTGGTTTGGTTCAAATATGTAGCTAGTCAACTCTCATTGGCTCACCCTTTTTGACGAACTTTTCCTCTTACATACTGCCTTCATAGCACTTTTAAAATTTGTATTCATATTATATTTTTGTAGTCCGCTTCTCACATGGCTCTCTCTCTTTCATTTTCTTGAATACTTCAAACTTCTTCCTCACAACCATACACGCCTCCATATGCTTCATATGCTTTGATTTATTTCTCACTTTCTAGGTTTATGCTTCTTATTTTAACTTTAGTCTCTTCATTACCTTGCAACCTTTGGTATTTTTAAATCTAATCACATGAAAAAAAATGGTTCCCTCATCCATCACGGCTTTCCTCTTGTCATGCTAAGATTTATTAATCTTCCAAACACTTCACTTTTCTCCTTTTTCACACACTACTTCCATCATGCTTTATATCAATCTCTTTATTGAATTAATTTTTGCATTGTTTCCATGGTATTTCCTACCATGTATTTTCCTCCATTCCTCTCTTTGAATATTATTAGCTACTCAACCCATCCTCTTTAGATTGATCCATTTCGTACTCATATGTGCCTTCATATTATCTACGCCTTCTCAAAATTTTCTCCCATACCAAGTCACTGAATGTCTCCATGAGTTCCCTCTGTTGTTGCATTCATTAACTACAACCTCAATTCTATCGCTGCCTCTATTTGAGTCAAGCTGATCGTATTCTCTCATATGCTTCATCTATGTTGTTTTAAAAGTCACATTGACATGGAGTGATACATCCTAGTGGCTCCAATCTGTCCTTTTTATACTGCACATTCCTTCCTACTCCAACCCTCTCTATCCTTCCTTCCATGGCATGGTTAATTTTGGGGGGATTTTGCACATGTTACTTTCTTCTGTGAACCCATCTTATCTCCTTTACCATGCCTACTAGGTATGTGCAGGATCATGATGGGCCAAAAAGTGGCAATATGATGGGTATGTGGTTGACGAATTTTTTTTACCCAAAATTGATGAAACGAAAAGGGTTTTTAAAGGAGATTCTTAGATTTCCAATGATATAAATTATGCTTTACTTTGAATTTAATAATTAATTATTATTTATTTTCTATTCAAATTACGACTAAAAGTCTGATTGATGAGATTGAAAGGTATGCATTTTTCAATCCAAAACATGCATCACATTATATGATTTTCATACTATAGGGTTAAAAATAAAATGAATTTCATGAAGTTTTGACCAAGTTAAGGTGGCTAGACATACGATTTTTTAGATTCTTTAAAAGTTGTAATAAAAAAGTCATGATTAATTATTTACTTGGAATTTTAAAAAAAAAAATTAGCCATCACATTAGGGCATGAGTCACTCTACTTATATCTAAAATCGTATAAAAATATTTTATTGTGGTTAGGATAATTCGATGGAACACCTACTTCTTATTTTCTGAAATTTTAGAATTACCGGTGTTGAAATTTAAAAGGTACTGCAAAATAGATTTTTGTTTTAAAACAAACTAGTTTAGAAACTTCATTAATTTTCTAAAATTCATTCTTACATATTTTTGAAATAATATAGATAACTTATTCAAATTTTAGCATCAAGTTTCCTAACTTCGATTTTTCTGAATTTTTGCCACTTAAGGTCCTTTTTTTCCATGATGATCCTGCACATACCCTCCTCTATTTATGGTTTCAATCAGTAACCAATTTTAAAACAAATTAAGATCCTTCTAACCCATTTCCCTACCTCTTTCCACCGCATGACCTTTTGGTTTCTATTCAAATTTTTAATCTTCATTTGCTTTGTCTAATGCCTCACTTTCTCCCTCAAAGATGGAAATATTGAAGTTGACCTTTCTAATTCAAAGGATGTGTCTATAATGCTACCTCTTTTTTTGGCATTCTATTCAAAATTCTTTCTATCTTTTGATATTCCAAGTGATTTGATTAAAACCATATTTTGCAAAATATACTTATTTCTTTTCCAACATGGAATTTCAAATTCAAACTCATTCAAATTAGAGATTATAAGTTCATCAACGACATATTTATAGAAGTATAAAAGAAGAAATTATGTGTTGCATAAATTATGTCTATAAAAGGTTTTTTTCATGAAATCTTACCAATTATTCCAAAAAATACATTTTTTTTGGTGATGTCGATCACGCGTGGATCTGGATTCTCTTGCATCAAAAATTTGGGTCGTGGGAAAGATAAGATCTTAAGATAGGAAGATAAGTTCTAGCTCCTCAAATCCTCCCTATAAAATATCCTAGTCTAATTCCTTTCTCTTTTAAAAATGTAAACTTTTATAATTAGAAAATTTGAGAAAATTCAAAGAAACTTTCTTTGGACAAGAACAAAAGAAAAAGCTAGCATTTCCCTATTAGGTTGGGACAAAGTTTGTTCTCCTATGAAAGTTGGTGGTTTGGGGGTAAGAAGGTTAAAGTTATTCAATAAAGCTCTTCTCTCTAAAAATGGTCGGAACTTCCTAGAAGGTTCAAATGATTGGGTTAAAATTCAAAAAGTGAAATACTTGGGAAATGTTAATCTTGGTTGTTTGTTGTTTTCTAAATATTGACCTTAAGGGTTGATAATTTGGAACAACATAATGAAAGTAAGAAAAAATCTCAAACAAAGTATGACAAGAGGGGTGGATAATGCAAGGAAAATTATATTTTGGGTAGGGATATTTTTAGCTGTGAATCTTCACTAATTCTTAAATAGTACATATACACCAAGTCAAAATTAGCGAATATATTGCAACCAATAGGGTGATCAAATCACCCAATTTCTATGAATTATTGGTCTAATGCATTTTAATTCACCATAAATTTATTTTATGAGGAAAATATAATTATTTTTCTCCATGTAACAAACTACACGTTTCAAACAGATTAATTAATATTTTTTCCTAGAATCTTGAAAGCGTGTATTAAATCACCTGCATATTTTCCAATACTATTAAAATAACATTATGTATTAGGACACATTTCGCCAACATCATTAAATGTTCACTATGCATGAGGACCCATTTCACCAATAAAATTTACAAATAATTTCTTATGAGGACCCATTTCACTAATAACATTAAAAAATAATTATGTTTGAGGTCACATTTCACAAATTATATTAAAAATTAATTGTGTATGAGGACCCATATTTCCAATACTATGATAACTCCATGCTAATCATATGAAAATAATCACCTTAAAAATTACAACATATTTGTTTTATCAAGATTTGATTTTCCCAAAATTTAAATGTATCATTGTATAATCATGCAGGATTCACCAAATTTTTACTATACCATTTAAGATTCCCATGGAATTCGCCAAATATGAATTGATATAAATACAATAAAAAATGTGATTTATTCTTACACATTTTGTTTGGTGCTAAACTTGTGAGCTCTTGATTTGAAAGTTGGACTTGGAACATTGATCATAGTTAAGTTACAAATGTACAACTACAAGCATTCTTGCATTGAAAAATAGCAAGTTAGTGAAAACGTAAAGCTAACGGCTCATTTCTTCATAGTGTTATAATATTTTTTATCTATTTTCGATTCTTTCTTCAATCTTAAAGATGCTATTGAGTAGGGAAATGGATCTATATTCTATGTCCTTAAACAAGAAGACATTTTTTTCTATCTTTTATTTGAAATGAGGGATCAAGATGTCGAGCAACAAGTGCAATAGGAGTAAGAATCCTCATGGTGGTGAAGGGACTAGGAGGCCATCAAAATGCCCAAAATAAAGAGATACCATAACTTCTTACTTTGGAAATGTTTATAATCCTTTAGATCAATATGGAACTACATCATGAGCTCTTGCACCAAATATTAATGAAGAAGGCATTGGAAATACCTCACTCGATGATGGGATTGAGTTAATTGAATTAGTTGAGGATGGCAGTGCCACAGAAGATGTTCCAAGGGATACCCAAGTTAGTCTAAATGAGTTAGTTTATTTAGATGAAAATTTTGGAATCATAGATGATGTTTCTACAAGGAAGAGGAAAAGAAAATCCAGATAAAAAGCGGGGTGCAAGTGGGATATGACAACAAATTTTAAGATTGATTGGGTTTCAAAGTACCCATTCATTGAACCAAAGAAGAATGTAAACAAAGATGAACCCCCAATAGAATGCAAGTGTAAAATTTATAGTTGGAAATATAAAAGAGATGAGAAGTTGTAGCTATTAAAGCTTGACACTACAAAAAAGCATATTGGTAAAGTTTATGAAAAACAAATCATAGATAGAAAGGAAAAACTAATAGTGTATCTCTTAGTTATACTGACCTTAGATTTGTGGATCCCTCATGTGCTATCTTTAACTTATTAATTATATTCCTTTATTTTTTGGGGCAACCCCTTATCACAAGTCAGCTTTGTTGGGAACATATCATTTTGTATAGGGGTGTCTAGCAAGCTCTTATGTCTTATAGAATATAATTTCATTCTACCTTAAAGGAAATTTCTCTCCATTAGTGCTAGTAATTACTTTAAGGTGGGGGCATACATTGCATGATGTGCTTCACTTTGTTCACACATGTTAAACTTACTAATGCTTTTATGTTATATTGATCATATTTTGTAGCACCTTATCAGAGATATTTTGCAAATAATGAGCTTTTCTTATAATTCTTGGTTTGATTGACATGAGAACTCACCTAGTGAATATCAGACTTCACTTGTCCTTGTGTTTTTTCATTTTCTATATTAAAAAAAATCACGTAATGAGTCTCAATCTTCAATAGCCTATTTTGTTTCTTATTGAGATCACCTACTAAATATTGAACATCACTAGCTTATGATACCTTTCATGAGTTACCTATCAAATTTCATACTTTGTTATCCTATGATTTATGAATGCCTTGAGTATGGATCCTAGTAAGTAATTTGCAGATCTTGCTAGCTTTTTATGTCATACCCCCCTTTGTGTGTGTTTTCATTGTGTTTCTATCATGTTTGCATCATGTTTACATCATTTTTGTATCACGTTTAAATCATGTTTTCATTGTGTTTTGCATTGTTTTTTATATTTTCATTATGTCTTCATAGTGTATCCTTCATGTTTTTCATGAAGCATTACACTCATGTGTGTGTGTGTTCCTTTTTCTTTACATTGTTGTTCTATAGGATCTTGAGCCTAGGGGGTAGTGCATCCACTAGATTTAGTGTTATTCTAACACTCCAATGTTTTGATAGATTAACTCTTCTTGGGTTATCCTTACTTTAGTGTGAGCATGAGAAAAATTTCATACTCTCACTAAAGTTTCAGCTAAATGTAACATCATAATTTTTCTACCCTTGATAATTTCACACTAGGTAAATTATAGCTCCCCCTATGTGCTTGGACCTAATTGTGGTTATAATTTTATCGTTTTATAGTTGTTTCTAGAAAATTGAGATATAATTGATAATTAATATTACATTCATTTAACATAAAAATCCCCAAATTAGGTCTAGTTTAGGGATCCCTCACCCTTGACTAGCTAGCCTACTTTGGCCCAAATTTAAATATTCTATTGTCAGTATTTTTATATTATAAATTTAAATTTATTTGTTCGATCTTTATAATTAATTTGTGAGAAATGAATAATTGCATATGAATACAAGTCTTTTTCACCATTTAAATACCCAATGGAATTTTGAGCAATATGGAATCAATAAAAAAATCAAGAGTAGAAAAAGAAAAATTATTATAGTATTATCTCATTCAAGCATCATGTTAGCATCAATGCATCTAGTTTATATGTGAGTTTGTTCATTTTATTTGTTCATTTATTTTGTGAGTACTAACATTTGCAGGAACTTCAATTAGGAATCTAATTTTCCTTGCATGAGATGTTCCATGACTTTAGTCCATCAAGGAAGTCAAATCTAAAGTGGTAAGTTGTAGCACTTTCCAATTTATCACTTGTTTTATCCATTTTTCCTCTACTTGACCTATCATCATAGCTATTGTGGAGGTTAGAACACCTAAAATGAGGTTTGACTTAGGAAATCCCCTATACAAAACAACCATTTCTCTCCTTTCTTGTGTGTAGGTGATAGATATGAGGAAAATTTAGGAGATTCAAGGCCTAAATGCAAGATCAAGTATTCAAGCCTCAAATTTAAATAAATTATGGAAAAGTGAATTATTTATTGATAGACAAATTTCTAAAGTTGAAATTTGAAAGGAAGGACCTTTAGGCTATAACCTACTGAGATTCATTTAGAGTTACTAAAATGAGGCATTTCCAGTCTTGGGTGCCCACATGCCTATCTACTCAGTTTTAGTCTTGATTTGAATGCCAAGTCCCTCTATCTCTACACTTTCCTTCTTTGTGATTTGTTTTTGTGTTCTATTTCTATAGTTTTCTATAATTCCATTTCTATAGGTACATCATTAGTCTACATCACTATTCCATCACACACCACTTATAAATTAGATCCAACCTTGCTAGCATAAAAAGGGACCAAAAACCTAATCAACCATTTTGGCTTTTCCATTGAGGATAGTAACCAAGGGGTCTTTTATAATATTTTATGTCCATAAATTCTGGATGGACTAAGGTGTGATTTAGAACCTAAATCCCTTTTTTCCATCACAATTCCATTATAGTAACATTACATAATGTGTATACTAGCAATAGTAAAACATTACAATCTTCCTTCTAATATGTTTTTACTATCTTATCTCTTGCAAACATAATTTTATCATCTTACATAAAGAATTAAATTAAAATACTATATTAGTGAAAAAAAATTAGGTAATATCTAGATACATGAATATTTTACATCTTAATTTTTATACATATAAGATTTGCATTGATCTAGGTACAAAAGAAATAATTATATATATTTTATATATTGAAACACATCAATTAAATAATTATTGTTTTAATTTAGTGGAGTGCTAATGCTTTATTCAAACAGAAAACAATAATTGGAGATTTCACATTTGTTATCTTTGGAATATTTACATCATCAAATTCAACATTCAAAATAAATTATCTTTCTCTCTTACTCACTTCCTCTCTTTATATCTCTCTCTCTCCCTAAATCTCTTAATCTCTTTTCCTCCCACCTAGCTCACTCTATCTCTTTGTTCATCTTTCTCCATATCCCCTTAACTCTATCTATCTCTTAAGGGCTACCTCCCTCTATGTTTCTCACTTCCTCTCTCTCATCATATAACTATATCTATCTCTCCTCTATATCTAAGATCCAAGGTTATGCTTATACACTTGAGGATATGATTATTTCATATGACATTGTGGTTGGTGATGTTAGTTGATTTTCAGAATTATATTATGATGCAGTGATTTAATAAATTATGTCATGAGATGAATTGTTAGTTTAGAAATGTTATTTTATCAGTTATATTATAATTGTTAGGATAGATGTGATGAAGGACAGTGTAGCATCACTCATTTGTGAGTGCTCTGTTACGCTGCGATTCCTTCTCACAATGCAATGCTTCGATTTAATGCTTTGATTTTATATATATGTATGCACATGTACATGACTTCGTTTGTATGCAGGATTTGTAGGTACAGAGTCTCGATTCCACCGCTTCGTAGGACATGAGCATCAATGGCCCAACGGTTAAATGTTGAAACAGAGGTGACAATGAAGTCATCTCGTCCCATGATGTCAACGTCTTGTTTGATTGGTATTGTACGTTTTTGTAGTTGTCATTGTGGTTTATGGTTGTGTTATGTCGTATTTTATTAATGCGGTATTTTATAAGTTGTGATTTATTTTATTTAAATGATGGAAATGATTGTTTATTTTAATGTTAGATTTATTTGTATTTAAATATTTAAATGTTTTATTTAATTTTAAAAGTCATGAGTTTTATTAAATGATAATTAAAATATTAAATTGGTTTTATTATTTTAATTAATTATCTTGTTGAGGATAATTGTTAGAATAAATTATTTAAATTAATTAGATAATGTGCTTTGCAAGTAAAGTTGTAAAAATGGAAATTAAAACAAAAAGTATTGAAAATAGAAAAATAAATAAATAAAAGAATGAAAAAGTTGTGAGAACGAATGAGAACTCAGATCTGACTGAAAAGCTTGCTTTTAAAGAATTAATTTCTTTTATTGTGGATTTTTGTGAGCTTTTGGAAGAAATTGAGAATATCTTTTATTTAATTAAGAATTTTGTAAGTTTTTCACACACAGAGGTTTGTGGAGACAGAAGTTGAAAAATAATGGTGATGCATTTTTGAATCTTCTGAAGTTTTCGAAAAGTATTTTTCCATTCTTTTGTTGTAATATTTTGAGGAGAGTTTTAGAAAGGGATTGTCAATCTTTTGCTAGTTATTCTGGAGAGTCTTCTGAACAAAGGATCAGATTCGAGTTCGAGCAAAAAATTTTTGTAGAGGAGATTTTGAAGCCGAAACGAGAAGCTCTGCGTAGAGGCCATCGGATTCAGGCAGTCAACATCAGATTTTCAAGAGCGCAGGACTCCAGGTTCCACCCTCTCTCTTCTTGATTGTTTTGAATCTGTAAAAAGAATAGAAATGTGATTTAAATCAATCTTTGTTTGTAAAAGAAATGTTTCAGAGAATTAGATTTAAATGATTTAGTTTGTAAAAAGAAAATAAATAAATCATTAGGTTTTCTTTATATGAAAATTTCTTTTTAAATTTGAAATCATTTTGTTTTATTGCAAGCAAACAGAAAGGTAATTCTGTCAAATTTCGTTTGAATATGTTAAATTTTCTTTCTATTTATTTTCTATGGAAAAGATCAATCTTTCTTTTAATAAGTTTGAGATGTTGTTCTTATAAGAAAATTTTTACATATATATATTTATATTTTTCTGTATTTTACCCAGATTGATTTTTCTCTGTGATAAAATTTATATATCACTGTGTTTTCTGTAATTATATATATATATAAATAAATTTATTCACTGTAATTTTTTGATTCTGGTTCATTTTTTCTCATGGCCAAAATTATGTTTCTGTTGGCGTTGTCAGATGTTTAGTTTTTTCAAAAAATGAAATTTTTTAAAATAAAAATTTGCAACTCAAATTTTTTTTATATAACATATTTATTAGGGGTTTGGGGAGGGCACAACAGGCCGTACCCACCCGGCCCCCTGTGGCACAGAGTGTTGCATACAACAGCCCATGGGGACTGCGCGACAGTCCCCACTTGGTCCCTTATAATCCCTTTTAATTTGTCTTATTTTTTTTTAATATATAAATTTATATATGTATAAATAAATATGTTTAGATATAAATAAATATATAATTGTATTTATATATATATATAATTGTATATTTATATATATATATAAATTATATATATAATTATTATTTATTTTTAAAAATAGGAATAAAGAAATGTAATTTTTCTTTGGACATAAAATATTAATGTTTTTTTTTAGTAAAATAAAGTTAATGTATTATTTTATTTGGCTTTAGAGAATTTAATTATATTTTGGTGTGGAATTATGGTTTTATTGTGGGCAAGCAAATTACATGAGTTTCGTCGAACATGTATTTTTTTATATCATTTTATAATTGAAATGTTTTATGCAATTGATTTAATCGTTTACCTTTGGTTATGAAATCGCGTGATCTAGTTATTGTTTTCCATTTAATGGATGTAAACTTTACTTGTCGATGTGGGAACCATTGTTTGATTGTGAAATCTTGTTCCAGAGGTTTGTTCTTTTAGAATGTTATTCTCAGCTTGGTTATGCTATTGGAGTTATTGGTTTTATGTTTGGAAGGGTTGAACAATTTTGTAAGACTTTTGGTTATGAGTTATTGCGAGAGGGTTAATGTCTCGCATGTTCTTGCTTGAGTAGTATGCTTTATATGTTTTAGTTCAACCCTTGCCTAGTTTTGATTTATCTTATGGGTCATAGGGAGAGTGGCTCTTCGTGGACACCCACACCTCAGAAGGAGGAAGAGCTCAGGGGAACCCATGTAAGAGTAGTTAAACAAGTGATAATCTAAAAATAGAATTTAGGGGTATGGGTAGTAAAACACACAAGATAATAAACATTGATTCCTTGTTCATGGCATTGTGGCTATCATAGACTAATGATAGACTAAGAAGGTCGTGGTCGGAAAAGTCATAATCTCGTCTTCATGAGAGGTTATCGACTCCGCATGAGCTACCCTATGGTGTCGGCGCCTCAAGTAGGGGGAAGGGCTAGGGGATCCATAGATGGGTGTCGGCGCCTCAGTTGGAGGAAGGGCCAGGGGATCCCATGAGAGCTATGTGATGACACTCTCCACTTGACACCCATTTGCCTTGTTTCTTGTTGCCTCTAGAATTGTGTACTGAATTGTTGTTTTAGATTTATATGGAATCAGGTTCTTTTCATTGTTTCAGATTTATTTGGAATTGTATTTTGAATGTTGTATCAATTCTTTTGGAAATGTATTTTGGAAGTTGTATGCTTAATGTGTTTCAGAGTCTTTTGAGAATGATTTATGAATGTTCTTTGGACTTGTTTAATTGTCATTGCTTTGATTAATTGTGGTGAGTTTCTTACCTTTATCTTATTTCTTGACTTGTGAATGTTGTGGTTTATGTCATTGTAACCTTGAGTTGTATTTGTATTTGTAATGTGTTGTTCATGGAGTCGGTTTGACAATCATGGTCGAGTTAACTTCCTTGTCACCTCTGAGCACGGGGGGTGAGTTATTCATAATTCACATGGTTGGGTGGAACGTTCAAGACCTTGGTTCCCATCAAAGATACCTCATTTCTTTAGCAATTTCAGAAGTTGAGTTGTACCTGTTCACTTTGTATTTTAGGATTTCAATCGTACTTGTATCATCCCACATGTTTGGGAAATTCATTCTAATTCTTATATCAAAAATTTGTAATGTAATATTATAACGATGATGTAATAGTTAGGATCATTTGTATCTTTATTATGAGATTTATTATGGTTGTATTATGTGATGTTTATTATTCTCACATCATGGTTATTGGATGTATCCTTATTCTTGGTTTTTTATAATATAAATGGTTATGTTGGAATCTTTATCTTTTATTTTCATTTATTTGTTGTAATGTAACCTCGCGTGCCCCAGAGAAGTAAGTGTGTTAATGTTATGTAATATGCTATGTGGTTATGGTTTAATGCTATTGCATGTTTAATTTTATTGTTTAAAAAAAAAAATTATT
>VDFB02361703.1:0-16982 GCA_007258455.2 Sequoia sempervirens
GCATGGAGAAAACCCTTTTTAGAGAAAAATACCAAATTCCAAAACATGACTCAATTATATTATTCATCAACAATACACAAGTTAAAATATAATTACAAAGCTATCCTCTTGTAGGAGCCTCCATACTTGTTAAATTTGGAGTAACTCTGACAACATAATGGTACTTCAACAAAACAATGGTCTACAACTCTAAAACACAAGTGCTCAATATAGAGAAGCTTACAATGCATTAATTAAAGATATATCTAAAATTAAATGCCAAAGGCCAAAGATGCAACATGGAAAGAGTGAAATCCACTACACATGCACAGTAAGTTTCCACATGTCACAACATGCAATATCGCAACTACCAATTGTAACTAAATTTGCACATGCAAAACTTGCACCTGTCAAAATATGATTTCACCTCCAAAGCTCACATTCCATGCAAAATTAACAGGAAATATAAATTTCCTTCATCCACAACTCCACATGTAAATGGAAACTTCCAACTTGACTCCTCCTTGGAGATAGAAACTACAAGTTATAACTCACAAAGCAACATGGGATAATTATCAAATATAATTTCAACATTAAATAATTAAACATGCTAAGAATAATTAAATATTGAGACACCTTACTTTTCCTAACATTCTCTCACTTGTTGAACACCTTTGAAGGTGCAATGAAAAAACAAGATTTAACTTCTAGAGGTCATGAGGCCTATAGACTCTAAACACCCTCTGAAGATATCAATTATCACTAGCTTTATCAACATGCATCTACAACATTCACCAAAGTATCAACATTCTCTAATTTCACCTTTTCATCTTCAACTATATCAAGAACAAAATAAAATTGAACATCAATATGTTTTGTTTTGGCATTATTCTTTGCTAAGTAATGGCACACTAACTGTCACAATGAATAGTAATTTGTCTTGCATCAAAACCAATATTAGAACACAATCTCTTAAGCCAAATTGTTTCTTCACAAGAATGAGTAACTATCATGTACTCTTCTTCTATAGTGGAAAAAGTGACTACAACCTACCACTTACTCATCCAACTAATAGCACCACCAAACATCATGAATACATAGTAACTATTGGATCTTCTACTAATAATGTCACCTATCCAATATGAATCCACATATCCATAAATACTCATTGAGTGTTAAGGTCTTGTAGGATAACCATCAAAATATAGGGAATACTCAAAAGTACCCAGAAAAAATCTAAAATCTCTCTTCATTACATCCCAATGTATCCATCTAGGATTAGCCATAAACCAACTAAGGACTACCACTGCTTCGGAAATGTATGGCCTCGTAAAAACCATAAAATACATAAGCCTATTGACAACACTTGCATATGGTACTCTAGTCATGTCCTCCATCTTAGTAGGAGAAATTGGACAATCCTTCACAAAAAGCTTCATCCCTTGCATTATAGGAACAAATAATTGTCTACAAGTTGTCATGCTAAATATCTCTAGCACTGAATTCACATACTTTCTCTTGCTTAACCAAAGCTTTCTATTAGCTCTATCTCTTTTGATCTTCATCCCCAAAATATACCTCACTACAACTAGATCCTTCATCTCAAACTATGCTAACAATTGATATTTCAAATCTGAAATCAACCTTTTACCATTCTCAAAAAACAACATATCATCTACATATAATGAAATTATGAGAATGTGGAAATTATCATATTTTAAACAAACACAATGGTCAAATTTAGATCTCAAAAATCCCAAAGAAAACACATGGGTGTGAAATTTCTAGTACAACATCTTAGGGTATTTCTTAAGACCAAACAAATACTTTCTCAACTCTTGCATACAAAATGTTCTTTACCTTCATCCATGAAATGTTGTAGCTATGACACATAAACTTCTTCCTCTAGGTCACCATGAAGGAAAATTGTCTTCAAATTGATATGTTCCACTTTTATATCGTGTGTTGTTTCAAGTGATAACAAAAACTGAATAGATTTTAGCTTCAGAATAGGAGATAAAATGTCACCATAGTCGATTCCCTCCATCTAATAATACCTGTTAGTGATTAACCATGCCTTATTCTTTTCAATACTACCATCATGACCACATTTCTTCTTGAACACCCATCTATGACCAACATGTTTATGTCTATTAAGGAAGGGCACCAAATCCCAAGTATCATTTTTCTTAAAAAAATCATTTCTTCATCTAGTGCTTTTATCTAGGAATCTGTATCATTCATACACATAACCTCTATAATAGTCCTAGGCTCATCAGTGTTAGAAATCAAAGAAAAAATACAACTAGAATTTAATAATGAATAACTAAACCTTTTAGGTGAATATCCAAACCTATTAGGTTTTCACCTATCTCTCATAGACCTCCTAAGTTACTAAGGTTTCTTGGTTCTCCTTCTTCTTCAAAACTTTTAGAGATTATTAAACTCTCCTCAGCATCAGGTCCAACAAGAGTAAATAGTTCTTTTTTCATTAGAGTAGGTGGAATTTGAACTACCTCCTTATGTTTCTCCTCTTTCTCAAATTGTATCCCAATAGGAAGGTTTCATCTCTCAAAAATCACACTTTTGTTGTTGATAACCTTCTTGGCTATTAGATCACAAAGCTTCTACCTTTTCACACTAACACCATAGTTGATGAAAATGCATCGAACTGCCTTGTTCTCCAACTTAGACCTCTTCTCAATCAAAATATGAATGTAAGATTCAAAACCAAATACTCTAAGATATATCATCAAATTATTTTTATAAGACCACACCTCTATGGGTATCTTATCAAAAAGAACTGATGTAGGAGATTTGTTGATCAAATAGCATGCAATAGCTATAGCTTTATCCCATAACTTTTTCTCAAGGCCAAATCCACTTAGCATACTCCTATCCCTCTCCATCAAGGTTATGTTCATCCTCTCTTAAACTTTTTTTTTTGTGGGGTATCTGGATTTTTCTTATGTCTACCAATCCCATTCTCTTTACAAAACTTGTCAAATTCTTCAAAACAAAACTTACCATCATTTTCAACTTACTAAAATACATAATATTTCTACTAGTTTCATTTTCAACCAAGGCCTTAAACTCCTTATATCAACAAGAAACTTAAAATTTACTCTTGAGGAAATAAACAAATGTTCTACTGTAATCATCTATAAATGAGATAAAGTACATAGACTTAGATAACGAAGGAACATTCACAAAACCAAATGCATTTGCATTTACATAGTCCAAAACCGCATGAGACTTTATAAAACTGGAATAAAAGGTAATGTGGCTTTTTTTTCTATACACACAGTGTTTGAAAAATTCAAACTAGAGATTACAATCATTAAGGCCTTCAATATGGGTCTTATATTTTAGGGCTCTAATACCTGTCTCACCAATGTGACCAATTCTTTGTTGCCACAAAATTTTCTTCTTTTAAAGAAGCTTCATTTCCAAGGAATGAACACTCGTAGGTACCCAAAATGTATGACCATCAAATATAGATACTACAAACTTCATCTCTACTCAATCTGATGATGAGGATGAAGAATCCAAAGGTCATTTCTTCAACTTGTCAAAATAACTATTGCATTAAACTGTGCATGCATCGAGCTTGTACAAGGTGCCAATCTGAACACCCTTCACCAAAACCATATATCCTCTAGTCATCTTACATCCTCCACTCAATAAAATAACCTACAAACTGAATCATTCTATTTACGAGCACTAACAATACATTCCATGCCAAACTTGGGAAATATGATAATTATGGCCCTTTTATATCTAGCACCAATATTTTTTAGATAAAATGGCTTGAATTTATATGTGTACCCATGAAGTAATAAAAGTTATCTTATATTTCCCTTTAGGTGCTATCTGAAATTTGTTATACGCTAAAAATCCATCCATAAGAGAGAACATCTCATGACCAACTATGAAATAAATAATCATGTCAATATTTAGAGGTGGAAAATAATATTTGAGAAAGCCTTGTTGATGTCTCTAAAATCTATACATACTCATTTTCCTTTGATTTTATTTCTTATAGCTACAATAGTAGAAACCCATTTTAGATAGTCAATAGGATAAATGAATACAATATCTAGCAACTTCTCAAGTTCTTTCTTGACTAAAAGGTCCATATTAAGATGCATTTTTCTTATCTTTTGATGAACTGGTTTAGCATCAAGGTTTACCACAAGGTGATGGACAACCCAATATGTGTCCAAGCTAGACATGTCAACACAAGACCAAGAAAATATAATCTCTAAGAACTTTAGAGATGTTCATGTTTAACTAAAGATATAAAGTTGTTTCAATCTATGCCAATTTGGGTGTCTCTTATGTACCTAGAGTTATACCTATAGCTTCCTCGATAAGGAGAGGTGATCCATCTTGAAGTGGAGTAGGATAAAATGGAAGGTGAAGCACACTATCAAAGGATGTATCCATAGATTTGATAGTTCCACTAAAATACATTATTTTTCTCCAAAGTTTGTTGATAAACTCATTAGCATTTAGAAACTTTGCTTATGATCTCTTGATGGAATATGGGTATGGGTTTCCACAAGCCCTAGAATGGCCTTGTCATTTTGAAATGTGTCAAAATTAGGAGGGTCTTGTTAGTCCTATTTAATGAGTTTTGGGTATGAGAGGTCAAGGTGGACGGTAAGGATAAAATTATCATGGAATAGCTATAGTGTCAGAAAATGTTCACCTTTACATTTTCACACTATGTTTGGGTCCCTTAATTAAGCCTCTAATTGACTGAATTATGCATCTACAAGCCTAATTAATTACAATTTTAGAAAAGTGAATTAGTATTTAATTTAATATAATTGGGTAAACCCACAAAAGTGGTTTACAATTCAAGTGAGGAGGGAAAAGTCACAAAAGATGACACCATGGAAAAAATTTTAATTTTAGGGGTTTGTACGAACCTACTAGTTTGAGTGAACCCATTTTAATTTTTTCCCTCCCAAAAAAGAAACAAAATGCATTGGGGAAGGGTGGTTTGCTCAAACCCCTAGGGCTTCGTTCAAACCCCCCTTATCCCCTATTCTACCCCGCAGACACCCAAAAAGTCCATATTTTTGCACTTTAGAGCTCACGTTGAAGACGAAAATGGTAGACTTCACAAACCCAACTGGAATCAGGTCGTCCTCAGAACAACCTATCTAACAAATATAATTTTAATATGTTTGGGTTTTATTATGTATTTTTTTTAGTTTTATTAAACATAGGGTTTTCACCAAAAATCAAGCTCTTTGTTCTACATGTGGGAAAAATAGGGATTATAAAAAGGGTGAAGAAATATAGGTGCACTAGATATTAGAGTCCGCCGATCAACAAAAAAAAAAAAGAGGAATTTTGATACCCATAAATAGAAGTTACATTATACGATCCATGGCTATTTATGTTTGAATTGTAATTAGTTTGACTTGAAACATGATTAAAGGAACCAAAATATTCAATTAAAAGGAAACTATCTAACAATTGGAGCACTAGATATCAAAATCTAAATTTGAAAGAATTAGAATTTTATCCCTTCATGGAAAGAAAAAGTTATGCGTTATAGAGACACGAGCATCACTTTTTTTAAAATGTTGTTACAAAAAACTAGTTTTCAAGGGAGATGGAAAAAAGTGTAAAGCTGGTTCTGCAAATTTTTTTTTGAAAATATTGTATTTAAGAATCTGAGACAAAAAGGTAGCTCATTGAAACTCCCAGTTTGCATCATGCTTCAAATTTACCTACTGGTTTAGCCACTACTTAGGTGCACGAGAGTGAATGTTGGTTAAAAAATATTTCAATGTGGAGTTTGGCCAAAATTGTAAACCACTATTGTGGGATCACCCAATTATAATTTCTTACACCATTAAATGAATAGGTCCTAGCAATTTACATCAGGACTCATTCACCCTTGGGTGAATGGGTCCCCTTGAAATGATGAAAATGTGGGATGGATGCTATCATATGACTTAAGACATAGAGGACACCCACTTTTCCTATTTCATTCAAGGGTAACCCTAAAGATTTCAATGTAAAAGAGAAATAAATCTTGTAATAGGGTTGTCCTAGGGGCTAAATGCAAACTAATAAGGGGTTCACCACTAAGTAAGAAATGACCTAGAAAAGTAAATGAAATGAAATAGAAAGCTACATAAAGGAAGGTGTGCACCTAGAAATCCGCAGATAGCTGGATGGAGGTTTGGAACACTAAAAATCCTAACTTTAATGTTGACTAGGACTCATTACATGGTGGGTGAAATAGGTCTAGTTCACGAAAAAGCTGTGTGGGAATAGAAACACCTTAAAGGGTATCAAATTTGTAAAAGAATAAATTTTGATTAGTAGGACTCATTTACCAGAAGTGGCGAATACTCAGGGTTAGGCTTTTACGGAACTTCAAGGATGATCTTGGTCCTTCTCAATTTGCTGTAATGTCCTTCTAATTGGTTTACTACGGATCCAAATCTGTTAGTAGTACAGGTCTTCTCCAAGGTTCTCTAAGGCTTGATGACTACTTTGACAACTTTGAATGATTTGCATCTTTTCTCTAATCTTTCTTCTTAGGAAATATGCAACCTAGACCTATAAATCACACACAAAGAAGAGGGAAAAATGTTTTTGGGCTAGTGGATAGGGGTTTTCCTTTGTCAAACCCCTTGTTGGTAATTAAACCTTAAAATATAATGAAATATGCATGGAGATTGATGAATGAACAAGTTATGATGTTGCAACTCACCAAACCCTAGCAATGAAAGTGTTGTAATTATGCTTGAGATGGCTCCAATGGATGTAGACATTAACTCTTTCTTTGAATGATATTAATCTTGAATGAAACTCTTTCTTGAATCATGAACCCCACATCATAATTGTTAGCACAATAAAAAACACGATGCATGAAATATTTGACATGATGATTGATACTTGAATGTTTCTCTAAAATTATTGATAATCTTCCCTTGAATGCTCTGGAATGCTCTTGTGAATGCTTTTGAACTCAAACTTGCTATAAGAATGCTCATTCAACTTGCTAGGTGTAAAATGAATGAAAGAAACTTGTATTTATACTCAATTATGCAAGAATTCCTGAAATTATATAACACTATAAACCAACATTAGATCTAGGAGAATAAAATCTCACAAGAAATTTGAATTAATTTTGATTTTGGGCCACATGGGACTCATTTTCCCAAGGTGGAGAATGAGCCCCACAAGGCTTAAATTTTGGGGCCAAATTTAAAAATGCCTAGAAATGTGTAAAACTAGGTTCAAGACCAAAAGATCTAGGTGGGACCCATTCACCCAAGGTGGCGAATGAGTCCCAAATCGCAATCAGACCATTCAAACTTAAAACAAGTGAATTATAGATAGCTAATGATTGATGTCGAGTTATCCTCGAAAAAGATGTCGTAGGGCTTGTGGATTCCAAATAGAGACCCAATTAAAGCATAGGAAAGCCCAATTATTAATGAAAATCCTAGAAGTAATACTTGAAAGTGTGTTATGACACTTTGCAAAACTTTTAAAATAAGGAAAGAGACTAATGTTTATTTTAATTAGAAAGGAGTTTATTAGGTTTAGTTAATTACTAAACCCTTAGAGAAAAGTGTGAAAGTTTGTTACAACACTTCACAACACTTTTCAGATGGAGGTACCATTTAAATCCATTATTTCACAAGGGCCCAAGACCTAATGTGAATATGTTAGGCATGTTACAACACTAAATCAAGGCCAAGTTAAGGAGACTTTTTTTCCATCAAATTATATCTAGCCCTCACTTTAGTGAGAGGAGGAACTTGCTTCCAACTCACACTAAAGTGGGCCAAATGCATCAATGATCAAGGGGGATTCAAATTCACCAATGCTCTTAAGATAGTACAACCATGACCAAGGGGGTTGTACAAGCCCCCATGACCAAGGCCCTATGGCATACCAACATAAGCACTAAAGAACACACATGAAAATGATGTAAAGAGAAACAACAAGACACAAGCATGCACTGCCAAAGACATAAAGAAGATGCCATGAAAAGAATAGAGGCAGATTAAGCTTCGACCATTTGTCCAATGTGTTGTGGATCAAATCTAGGTTGTTTATCTAAAAATGCATACTCACTCTGAGGCAATGAAACTATAGGCTATCTGTTGGGTGAGAAGTCCTAAGAGGGTGAGACACATACACTCATGACTGGTATGTGCTTGCACACACGAGTGGCTATGGTGAAATTCATGCCTCGATCGGGCTTCCTACTCAAACCATGCCAAAGTTACACATCCTGATAACTTTGTTAAGGTTCCATGCAAAAATGGTTTTCAAGATTCATGAGACAAGCAAAACTTTTTATTCTTGGAGCTCATGAACAAACAAGATGGCTATATAGGCATGCAAGTTGTGTTATGCAAGGTCACCATATAATCACAAATGCAAAATACAGAATAGAGAATGTTCAAATGAGTATTGCTTATTTCATGCAAGGTTTCTAACTTAGGGAAAATTGTGCCTAATGTCTCCAAGAGAGGACCAATCAAAGAATAAATTTTTCACAGCTTAGGGGATGCAATGTGTCAGATCAAGCCACTAAGAAGAATTTAATATGCTAAGAGAGATCGGGCTCTTAAAAGACATCACACCCCAATGTCATCCACAAATAAAAAAAACACATTGTATAAAGTAAGAAGATTGCACCATGAACCATGAAAAATAAAAAAAATGCAAAAGAATAATGCCAATGTATGCCCCCACTTTAAAGAAATTTCTAAACACCATGCTGTGAGTAATTACTTTAAAGTAGCAAATGATAAATGCTAACAATAAGAAAATATGAGAGCTAATTTGGAAAGCCCTATGCCAAGTCATATGTTTCCAAGTAAAGCTACGTAATGCAAAAGAAAAAGAAAAGAGAGGGGTTGCCCCAAAAATGTAAACACCAAACACAAGGGATCTATGGATTTGGGGTCAGTATGTTCTTGCTACAATTTTTTTTTAAAGAGCTTGAAACTGTCACCATTCACCAAATACATTGAACTAGAAGAATGACACAAATAGACAAAAAATAAAGAAAAACCTTTTGGGGACTAACATGGAAGAGACATGAATTAATTGATGCCTTGAATCATACCCAAAAGGAAAACACAAGACAAATGAAAAAGAAATAAAGAAAATCAAAGGAAAAGAGCTTTTGGGTCAACATGGAAGAGACATGGGTGTCTCGACGCCTCGCATAATCCCCAAAAGGAAAACACAAGACAAATGAAAAAGATAAAGAGAAAGAAAAAGATATTGAGTCAACATGGAAGAGACATGAATTTCTTGATGCCTTGTGTCATCCCCAAAAGGAAAACACAAGACAAATGAAAAAGATAAAGAGTGAAAAGTAAAATATTGACTACATAGAGAAGAATGAAGGTAAAAATAGAGGAATGTCACAAAGAGAGAGAGAGCATCAAACATAATGTCACGGGGGATCACATTACGCACATGCAATCACACAAAATAAAATGAAAAAGAAACAATGCAAAAGACTAGTAAGGCACAAGCAATTCAACCTAAAACAGGTCATCTGCCTCCCAATCATGTTCATTGTATACCAAAGGTGGAAAACTAGCCAAAGGGATACTTGAGCAAGTTTCGAAGTAGGGGAAGCACCAAGTTCGACACTCTTTGTAGGGGAATTGTCATCTAAGCTCATAGAAGAGGAAAATAATTTACTTAATTCATTATGCACCTCTTCATCAATTTTAGCAACCTCTTCATCGTCATCCAAATTAATGACAATAGGAGGTTGAATGATAATGTCCATGGAAGATTTCAACTCTTGTTGTGGCTGTTGTATTATATTTTTTTGTTTCAAGGCGAGAGTAGGGTTATCATGCATTGCTTCAGTCAAGTTTGGATTTTGATTTTTTTAATTTAATTCTTCATGTAACTTGTGAGCAAGGGAACGATATCTATGCTTATGCTCTCTAGCACCTCTTTTTCTTTTAGTTTTTTTTTCAAGTTTCATTTGTGTAGGAGCGTGTTGATCAACCATATGTTTCTTATCTTCCCTAAGGGGAGGAATGAAAGGAACCACAAGAGGTTGTTCGACCACTTTCTCTTTGAATTTGTAAACCTATTTTATTCTAGGATGTGTGACGAGGTTGTTTTTATTGTCTCTTGGTCTTTTGTAGGAGGTAGGTGAAGTTTCTATTTTAGGTTGGTCTTGGTTGCTTAGAATTTTTTTAGGTTCAAGCATGGTTTTGTCAAGGATAGTAGGCTTGGTGGTGGGTGGGGACATGTTTCAGAGGGATAGTTTTTCTATCTTCTTTGCCTTGAACTTTTTATAAGACAAGAAAAAGAAGCATTCTCATGGTTTTATAGCTTCCATAAGCTCGAGCCAAAAGGAATCTAAGGAAAAGTTACCTTTAGAGGACAACAGGTTAAAGCTACTATAGTGGATGGTAAATATTTCATTTTCAAAGGGAAACTTTAAGAATTTATACACAACCAAAGGGACAAATTTTATAGAGCGAAGCCATGGATGGCCTAGCTTCACATGAAATTGGTTTGACTACGGGATGATGGAGAATGAGACATCTAATTTTTTTGATCTTATTTGTGAAGGAGTGATTTATCCCATCATAGGGCAAGAAAAACCATTATATGTCTTGATCCATACTTTTGGTTTATCATATATATCTTGATAGAGGTCATGCAAAAGTAAGAATTCCTTGGTGATCACATTCTCTCCACAAGCGGGATCTATTAGTATCTGATTAGTGAGCTTGTCATAGATACGACCGACTATGTAAAGAGGACCATCAAGTGCACGTTTAAGTATATCCTTAGAGGTTCGAAAGCAATTTCAAGTGGATTTCTAGTTCGGCACTTACGAGGAATGGCATCTATCACTCCTAGCATGTCATCCACAAGATCATTGTCTATAGAATCATGTTGAATAGAATAACTGTTATCATCATCTATATCAACATTCAACACATCATTCTTTGTAGTTTCATTGGCTTTGACAAATGAAATGTTATGTTTTGGCATGGGGTTTGTGAAAATTTGCAATTTCTGGTTAGGAGGGGAAACAAACTTATTTCCTTGATCACTAACACCTCCAACAGAAAGGAAACCAGAATCAATGAGGTCTTGCACAAGATTTTTAAGACGCTTGTAATGTTCTATATCATGTCCATTTTTTCAATGATAGTGGTAGTAAGCATTTGATCTAAAGCTCGGGGGTAAGGGATTATTAGGATTAGGTGTTTTGATGGGAGGAAAGGTAATTATTTTATGTTCTAAAAGTTGGGACATTGTGTTATGAAGGGTATTGGATAAGGGAGTGAATTGTCTTTTCATGTCCTCATAGCTAAAGGGTATCATAGATTTAGCAACAACTACTTGGTTATATTGGCATTTTGAGTTGTTTGTTGAGAGGGATTGAATTGAAGGAACCCTTTGTTTTGTTTTCCAAAGGATTGGGAATTATTTTGTTTTGTAAGCTTGGACTTCTTAGTTCAGTTGGGAGTGGACTTTGCATCATGACTACTAATTGAGTTTTGATAATCACAGAGGGCAGTACACAAGTGCATAAAGGATGGAAATTTCATCATGGTGAGCTTGTCTTGAATATTTCTTTGCATTTTTTTATAAACATGATCTTTTGAAGGTGAGGATTGAAAACCTTGACATTGAGTTGGGAATAAAGCTATTGGTAGCATGAGATAAAGTCAATTATCTTTTCTTCTTTTTTCTTGCATATCATCAAATCGGCCAAGGTCATCTTAAAAGTCATATGCACTTGGAAATGATTAACAAATACCTCAACAAGTTCATCAAATGAGTGAATTGAGTTGTTCAGTAGAGAAGAAAACCATTCCAAGGAAGTATCTTTCAATGACCTAGGAAAAAGCTTAGGAAAAATTCTATCATCAAGAACAAAGGCACTATATAAGGAAATATAAGAATTAACATGGTTAGAAGGATCTCCCTTTCCTCTATATTTCTAAAATCTAGGAAACTCTACACCTTGTGGCATTGGTGTTCATAATATGTCCAAGGAAAATTGAATGCTTATGGGTGGTAAAGTGGTAGGAGATATGATGTGTGATGCCACAAAAGAACTAGGGATGATAGAAGAAATACCCAAGGAAGGAATCACATTACTAGTTGTTTGCATTGTTGTCGTGACTTGGGGGTTGGTATAGGTAGGTATTGAGGAAATGGTTGTGGGAGGAGGAATTTGAGTTCCTCCTTGGCTTGTGATATTGCTAGTAGGTAAAGGACAACTATTGGTTGGAGTGAGGTGTTTTCCAAATATTTGCATTATGTTTTTCAGAAGGTCAAGGCCATCTTCACTTTCAAGCATGCACAGTGAATGTTGTCTATAGTAGGGATGGCAGTAGTTGAAATGTTTTCATTTTTCACTTGATGTTGTATGTTTTCTAGGTCCTCATGAATTTGAATTATGTTTCTTGTGGGACAAGTTATCATTCCTTAATTCAACTTGCATCACACTAGTTGAAGGAAAAGAGTTGTTAAGGGTATTGTCCATACGTAGTGTACTAATGTCAATACTAAGAGTGAAAGAGCTAGACAACCCAAGACCCACAATGATTGTGCTATCATGGGATGACATGAGTTTCAAACTTCATATCACTAAAATATTAGAAATAGGACACCAAATACTCATACAAGGGCTACTAAATGCAATGTAAGCTAAGAACAATGAAATGCTTGCAACAAAAATTCTAGAAACTGAAACATAAAGGAAATAACATCAAACAAAAACCTAGAAACTGAACTTGAAATGTTAGAAAATGTAGTGAAGAATATGCACAGGGATTGGTTCACCCAAGGTGGAGAATTAGTCCTAGTAGGGATTTTTTGAGAATTTTTAGAAATTTTTAATTGATTTTTTTTTATGTTGGATTCAATCTATGTGCTAAGTGCAAGTCTAGATTTGGTATGAATTTCAATGAAATGATATGCAAAAATTTAATCTATATGAACTTTTGCTAATGAAAAATTTGAAACCCTAGGATGCAAGCTAACCAATGCAAGTCCTAATGCAATGTCAATGCAAGCCAAATATGGGATGATGATGCACTCCAAATTAGAATTTTAACATTCTAAATGCAAGTTCACCAAAATGAAATGATGAATATGTGGGATGGATGTTATCATATGACTTAGGACATAGAGCACACCCACTTTTCCAATTTCATTCAAGGGTAACCCTAAAGATTTCAATGCAAAAGAGAGAAATATTTTAATAGGGTTGTCCTAGGGGCTAAATGCAAACTAAAAAGGGCTTCACCACCAAGTAATAACTTTGAAAAGAAAATGAAATGAAAGATGCAATGAAAAACCCTAATTGAATGCAAAGTAACACTAAATGACCTAGAAAAGTAAATAAAATGAAAAAAAGCTATAGAAAGGAAGGTGTGCACTTGGAAATTTGGAGATGGTTGGATGGAGATGTGGAACACTAGAAAATATGAATTTAATGTTGACTAGGACTCATTCACCAAGCTAGATCAATCATTCCAATTTTTGGAAAATTGTGCAGGAATAGGAATCCTCCAAAAGGGTATCTGAATCTACAAAATTCTAAATTTTGACTGGAATTGTAACTCATTTGCTAGAAGTGGCGAATCAATCTAGTTGGGATTTTCTAGAACTTTAAAGGTTGATCTTGCTCTTCTTAGTCTGCTCTTTCCTTCCTGAACAGTTTCTGGATCTGAATCTCTGATTTACAACCTGTAGGTCTTCTCCAAGGTTCTCCAAGGCTTGATGACTACTTTGACAACTTTGAATGATTTGCAACTTTTCTCCAATATTGTTCCTTAGAAAATCTGCAACCTAGACCTATAAATCACACATAAAGAAGAGGGGAAAATGTTGTTTGGTTAGTGGATAGGGGTTTTCCTTGGTCAAACCCCTTATTGGTAATTAAATCTCAAAAAAGAATTAAATATGAATGGATATTGATGAATGAAAAAAATATGACGTTGCAAGTCACCAAACCCTAGAAATGCAAGTGATGCAATTATGCTTGAGATGGCTCCAATGGATGTAGACTTTGACTCTTGCTTTGAATGATGTTGATCTTGAATGAAACTCTTGCTTGAATCATGAACCCTAAATCATAATTGTTAGCACAATAACAAACATGACGCATGAAATATTTGACATGATGATTGATACTTGAATGCTACTCTAAAATACTTGATAATCTTCCCTTGAATGCTCTTGAATTCTCTTGTGAATTCTTGTGAACTCAAACTTGCTATAGGAATGCTCATTCAACTTGCTAGGTGTAAAATGAATGAAAGAAACTTGTATTTATACTCAATTATGCAAGAATTCTCAAAATTACAACACTACAAGCCAACATTAGATCTAGGAGAATAAAATCTCATGAGAAATTTGAATTAATTTTGATTTTGGGTCACATAGGACTCATTTTCCTAAGGTGGCGAATGAGTCCCACCAAGCCTAAATTTTGGGACCAAATTTAAAAATGCCTAGAAATGTGTAAAACCAAGTTTGGGACCAAAAGATCTAGGTGGGACCCATTCACCCAAGGTGGTGAATGAGTCCCAGATCACTAAATTTGGGCCATTCAAACTAAAACACTTGAATTATGATTGGCTAATGATTGGTGTCGATATTATCCTTGAAAAGATGCATCAAATGGGGTTATGGATGCAAAATAGGGCCAATTAAACCATAAGAAAGCCCAATTATTAATGACAAGCCTAGAAAAGTGTGAAAGCATGTTACAACTTTGCAACACTTTAAAATAAGGTAAGATTAATGTTTATTTAAATTAAAAAAAGGTTTATTAGGTTTAGTTAATTAATAACACCTTAGAAAAGTGTGAAAGTGTGTTACAACACTTCACAACATGTTACCAAGGTACCATTTAAATCCATTAGTTCACAAGGTCCCAAGACCTAATGTGAATATGTTAGCCATGTTACAACACTAAATCAAGGCCAAGTTAAGCAGACCTTTTTCTGTCATTACACCCTTTAGTTGATAAATTCATAATTTTAATATGTTTTTGGCAGCATTTTTATGATCCAAATTCAAATTTGAAATGTCAGCTAGTAATGTTTAATTTTTGAAAAATTAGAAAATTACCAATAAATACAAGGTCTTTATCAATTCAAATCCTAAAATCTAGAAGCAAGAGGTGAACTTTATAAGATATAAGATTATTGTCAAAGTTGTTTAAGACAATATTTCTCAGTCATTTGTTGTTGTATTCAAGATCTCAAGCATTATGTCAGAGTTATGTTCATTCATGCATGTTTTTGGAGCTAACATTATGATGTAGGTTTCAAGCATTCAAGTCAAGATTCAAGCATCAAAGATCAACATCCAATCAAGACATTCATGCAAGATCAAGATTTTAGAGAGATGTGTTGAGTTTTAGTCCTTCAAGGATGTCAATTCAAGGGTTTGGTGAGTTGCAACATAGCAAGTGTTCATTCATTATTCATTTCATGTTTCATTATTTAATTTCAAGGTTTCATTTCCAAGACCAAGGAAAACCCCCATTCATTAAAAAAAAAACATTTTTCCCTCTTGTGTGTGTTTGTAGATAATAGGTTGAAGAAGGATTGAAGAAACACCAAAAGTGTAATTTTGCAAAGTTCTCAAACTTTCCAACATTGTCGTCAAGCCATGAAAAACTCACTTTCAAAATTTAATTATGAATTTAATATTGTGAAACCCAAAGGAATTGTGAGTGCAGATCCAAGATAAAAGGACTTTGAAAGCATATTTTGAACCCCTAAAGTAAGACCCAGTCACCCTAGAGCGAATCTATCCCAAGAGGACACTTAGCAAAGGCTTTTGGTGATAGGTGCATAAAATCATAACCTGCTTAGATTTGCTAGAACTTTCTAGATTTTTTCAAAATTAAGGTTTCAAATTGATTATTCAAGTGTTACATTGTGTACAATTTCTTTCATTTGGTATTTTTCATTCATCTCCCAAAAGTGCATTTCTGGCCGATTTACCCCATCCTCAATCATAAGGAAAAAACAAGATCTCCATTAAGATTGACTCACCTAAAGGTTAAAAGTCAATCTTGCCCTAGGGGATCTCTTTTTCCTAATTAAATAAGGAAAATAGTTGCATAACTCCATTTCAAATTCCATTTTTTGTTCACCTATATTTTCTTATGTTTCATTTTTGTGAACCTTAAATTGCATATCAAATTTTTAAAATTGGAGTCCATTCAAACCCTAGATCTAGGATTTGCATTATTTTGCATTGCATTGAATTAGTTTGCATTTCATTTAGGGTTGTTAACATTGCATTAGTTTCCATCTCATTTAAGGTTTTAGCTATACATTTTGCATGCTTTAAAACCTAAAAACTTCAAAAAATTACATGCATATTACATTGATTTTGCATAGAACTTGCATATTAGTGTATTTTCAATCATTCACATTCAAAAATTTGATCAAAATTGTATTTCAAAAAATATCATATTTTTCATCATTTTCCATTCATTCCACTTGCATTTAGACATCAAAATTTTGAAAATTTACTCACTGAAACCACAACTTGTAGTCTAAAACAAGAAACCCTAGCATCCAACATTAGACTCAGATTTAAATTTTTGCAAACCCTATGCTCTAAGAACCATTCATCTAAGTGAATTAGTCCCTATATAGGCACTTTTTCAGAATTCTAGACAATGATTTGTCTCTGTTTACTTCATTTTAATATGTTGTTAAATCTAGGTGAGCTTCAGAAATTGGAAAAATCTATTATTGTTTGCATTAGGTTTAATTGTTCAAATTAACTACATTGTTTGAAAATCAAAATTGGAATTAAAAGACGTCATTTTTTAGGTTTTTCATAGCATAATAACTAAGTTATCTTGTTTAAAATCTAAAAGTTGCTCTCTTTTTACATACTTGCATTGCACTTCATATTCTAGGGTGCTTGCTTGTATTTATCTAGTGCCTATTCTCTATTTTGGGTGC
>VDFB02361704.1:0-26949 GCA_007258455.2 Sequoia sempervirens
AACCAAGGTTTAGTTCACAATAATAAACATATATAGTTCACATTTATAAACAGATGCAACACAATGAAAATGGCATCCACATCTACAACCCAAAAAAAAAACCAAGATATAAGGCACTGTTTCAATTGGTCCATCCCAAACTCAGTCAAATGCTCCAAGAAAAGAATCTAGAGATGTGTTCTCGTCTCCTGCTGTTGCATTTAGACATGCCATAAATTGATTTGCATTTGCATTTGTCAGTTGTGTGAAACTTACATTTGAAGGCGTTAGTGGTGAAGAAGTCTGGCCAACTGGAAATTGAGTGCAACTAACTTGAGATGAGCTGGGACTGAAACACACATTGCCTGCAAAAAAAAAGGGATGCTATTATTGGTTATATCTTGAAAGTAACTGTGGTTATCAGATAAGGGAGTTGCAGGACTGCTTAAGCATCTATCTTGCATCAATGCTCTATGGGCAGCCTCGATCTCCCTTATTCTCTTATTCTTTTTGTATCCTCTCTTGCTGCTTCTTCTGCTCTTTTTCCCTTTTTTGCAACTATTTCAGCTGCTCTCTTTCCTTGCGCTCAATTTCCTTTTCAATTTTATTTTGTTCCTTCTACTCCAAAGCCTGAATCCGTGCTGCCTTTTTGTCCTCAGTTTCTTGCCTCTTTCTGATTTTCAATTCTTCCAATTCTTTTTTTCTTCGTTCCTGCTCCATTATGAGAGTCATGTAACTGTCAGCAGTCAACAACTGAGACTACCGACTCACTCGAAGAGCACCACTACCAGACTTTCTCGTTCTTCCATTCACTCTATGATTTGGCAGCTTAAGGAAGTTACTGATCTGAGAACCACTTTCTGTTTCAATTGTTTCATTGACTTGGGAGTTAGTAAACTCCACCTGGTCTAGTGTACCTTGAATTTCATTGTTGCAATCTACATAATAGTATACTGTTTGTTTAGGAGGTGTGGGTATTGGAGATGGGAATGTGAAATCCCCCATGTCTTCTTGTGTGGGCCTAGCTTTCCATGTCCTCAAGTTGTTGCTCTACACCTTCATGCACTTGACTAACCGTTGGAGTCTGCAATGTTTGTGAAAGTTCATCTGTTGAAACATCAAGTCCTGAAAGACTAAGGATGTTCTGCACTGCAGAAGCATCGTCAGTGTCAACAATGCCACACGTCTCGCTGGGATGCATGTCATTTACGAGAGCATTAGAATTGAGGGGTCATATCCCCGTCCTTTTAAAGCTAGGTTTTATGTTGGCTGGAGTCAAATTCTTCTCAATTCCTTTCTCCTTAACTCCGCCAATTCTTCCCTTCTGATATCAATATTAGGGAATTTAGTGAGAAAATCTGCCCATTCTGATTTGAAATATTGCTTGAATGGTGAAAACACGCTAACATCCAAAGGCCATAGTGCATGATAAGTAGGAACAGGCAGTGTAAGGAGGTCAATTCCTAACCCCCTTGCCCTTTGGATAGTTGACAATGCAACATGACTTCCATGGCCATAAAAAATCAGCAGGTGCCTATTAATAGTTGAGACACCCCTAGGAACCGACACACAAAAATGTTCCAACCACTCATAGAAAAGATCCTTCATCATCCAAGGATGTGCTTGGGTTTCCATAGTTGTGCATGGTTCATAGTTCATAATGTAATTCTCTATCTTTGTATTTCCCTTGAACAGATAGAAACTAGGTATGGTTTGGCCAGATGCATTAACACAACATAGAATTATTATCCATTCTCTACTTTTTGGAATGATGTGGGAGACATTCTTGCTGCCTTGATGTTCCAAGACCCTCATAGTTCCATTTCTGCTAGCTTGAATGCTCGTTTCATCACAATTCCAAATTATGTCAGGACTGTATGGGGTAATTTCATATGCTACTGTGAGCGTTTTATAAAATTCAGCTACTATATCAGGTCTAAGGTCTACCACCCTGTCTTTGTCAAGACCTTCAGCTATGCACAAGGTCAATTCTGGATGGTGCCTCTTGAATCCAGTCCACCATGATTTTATAGGTAGCCCCTCTGTGAAAGGGTTGGGTCTAGTCTGGCATATCTGAGCAACCTCTTGCTTGAGATTAATAATCTCAATCCCGTGGCCAATATCTACCATATATGTGCACCACTTCACAATCAGACCCTCCTCCTCTTCTGCCAGGATCATTGGTGGACCCTTCTTTGAAGTAGAGCTCAGGTCGCCTAACCAATTGCTAAGTGTTGTAGCTGGGATTTTCCACTTCTTCACAACAACTCTCGTCAACATCCCATTTGTTTCAACATCCTCCAGTGCCCTGTCCATGTCTTGTGATGACCATTCCCTTTCCTTTGATACTCTTTCCTTCCAGATCGGTGGTGCACCAACCTCTTGGACAACCTCAACAGGTTTTGGATTCGTGCTTACTTCTACAACTAATTGTTGCACATTGGGGATTGTTATAGTGTCAATCCTTGTACGAGATGACATCTTTGTAGTCTTGGTTTTACTTTTTGACCTCACTTTACCTTTATATTACACCTATAGATGTTAAAAGGGATGTTTGAAGCAGTTAAATAAAATAAAAAATTGAATACTGTTGAACTCAAAGTGATGGATGAACAGTTTGCATTTATTTAATATGCATCTTGACATTTTGAAATTCAATGATCTAGTTTTTATGAACAACTTGTAATGCAATTGTCTCGCTTTTGTAATGAAATTGTCTTTATTGTGCATGAACAATATGTTTTTATTATCTTTATTTTGCTTGGTTTTTATGAATAGTTTGCAATGCAATTGATGACACTTTGTAATGCAATTGTCTTTCATGTGCATAAACAGTTTGTTTTTATACAATATATGCATGATCTCAGTTTATTCAATTTTATTATTTGAATTGAAATGGCTTGGAGCACATATTTTTAGTGAGACATGAACAAACATTGGTTAAACATTGTTAAAAGGAAATACAATGGTACAAGCATAGTGAGGTAGAAAACCTCAACTGAAAGAGAAAGGGAGCTTTCTTGAGTGCAGAGCCGAACATAAATATGTAAAACAAATTTCGTAGTAACAATCACATAAAAAATTACATAAATATTTATATACGAATATATATGTGTGTGTGTGTGTATACGCATATATATGTGTGTATGTATATATATATATATATATATATGCATATATATACATATTTTTCTATATGTATGGAAATATGTCTATGTATTATTCTGTTCTTCCATGCACAATATATATATATATATAGGAAGAGAATAATATAATTGCATGGCAGAATATCTTCAAAATGAAATCAAGTGAATCCATTTTCATATGTGGGAATAACAAACAAATATTAAAGGCAACTTGCAAAGTTAGTTTGTGCATTGTGAAAGAGAGGAATACAAGTGCATGGCGGAAAACCCTGTAATTGTGAACCAATGAAACCATAAAAATGTTTGGTAGTAACAATGAAATAAAAATTGCATTTCACAAACAAAATTATTGTGAAAAGAAGAACAAAATAATACGATTTCATGGTAGAATATCAAATGAAAACCAGTCATACCATATATATGTATGGAAATATGTCTATGTATTATTCTATTCTTCCATGCACAATATGTATATGTATGTATGGAAAGAAAAATACATATATAAGAACAAAATAATATAATTGCATGGTAGAACAACTTCAGAATGAAAACAAGTGAGTCCATTTTCATATTTGGGAATAACAAACAAATATTAAAGAAAAATTGTAGAGTTAAAGTTTGTGCATTGTCAAAGAGAAAAACCTATAAATTTGAACTAGTGAAACCCTTTCCATGCTTGGTAGTAACAATGAAATGAAAAAATCATTTCACAGACATAACTATTGTGCATGGAAGAACATAATAATACATAAACATGCCAGAATATCTTGGAAATGAAAACCATTCATACCATTTTCATATTTTGGAATAACATGAGAATATTATAAGAAAATTGTAAAGTTAAAGTGTGTGCAGTGAGGAAGACACGAATACAAGTGCATGGAATAAACCCTCAAAATGATGAAAATTAAAACCGTATGAATATTTCCTAGTAACAAACAAATATATTGTATCCATTTTTGTATTTTGGAATAACAAACAAATGTAAAAATAAAATTGCATATTTAAAGTTTGTGTAATGACGATCACACGAAAATAAGTGCATGGCTGAAAACCAGTCAAACCCTTTCCATATTTTGTCGAACAAGTCTAATAGTAATGAAAAACCATTTTAAACTAGTCAAACCCATTTCATATTTCGTGGAAGTAAGAAAATATGAAAAGCACAATAAACGTCGTGCAGTTTCTATACACAAAATATTGAAATTCACAATGCAGGGTAAACATCGTGCATGGATGAGTGTAGAGGAAAGGAAAACCAGTGAAAGCATGAACTTGAATTGAAATGACTTGACATTCGTATAAAGTGTAAGTTGAAACCCCATATATTGAGTTACAGGTCAGTGTGACAAAAAATGACATCCCATTCAAAATATTTGCATTCACAGGCAACCTAAATTTGTAGCAGTGGAATACCTGTAGCTTGTGAGGATGCTGCTGCTGCTTCCTCTAGACTATCTTCATGTTTCTGGATGAAAATTTATAACTGATAATGAAAGTGGGACGTGCTAAATGGAAATTGTAAAAGATTGAGTAATGCATTTTTGAATTAGAATTTCTCCTTATATGTTCAATGTTGGTTTGGTGTGGAGTCTTTAACTCCTGCCCTTTTAATTTCAAATTTGAATTCTTCATCAGATGCCTTCAATTGTTGAGTTTGTATGTATTAATGGCGTGCATTCCTTGTTTGCTTGATAGGAGATTTTGGTGGCTTTAACACCATTATTTTGGTGGTTGCAGGTGGGAAAAATAGGAGGAACCATTAGTAGAGAGGTTCGATTTGACAGATGAGACACATATGAATGATTACTACTTGTCTGAGTGTTGTGTTGGTGGGAAAGTGGGATGGGGGTTCGGCTGGATTGGATTTGGTGATGGGAAATTCTTGGGTCGTAGTTCTACTTGTGGCATCCCAAGTTCTAGGAAGGTGGTTGCGATGAAATGCAAGTGGTGACATTATAGGGGAGCTTGGGTTATACTAATTTTATATTTTGGGCTTTTCTTTTGAATCGAGGGCCCCGTAACAAGCAATATGGCTTGTATGTTTGTGGTGTCAGATGTGCTTTGAATATTCTTTGACATGTAATACTGCAAATATCTATTTGTGTATGGGACAAATATTCTCCGATTATAATACAATTTTGATGGTATAGTGATACATGTACCTTTGTTGACTTTGTGGGTGAAAACTGTTTTACATTTGCATATTAAGGCAGTCTACTGTGGGGCCCACGTGGGACTACTTCCATCCCCACTATAGGCTCTCGCCCTGCTTTTGGCCCCTCTCCCCTAATACGTGTAAGACTTTATTAAGATTTAATTAACAAACTTTTGAATTCAATATGGTAATAAAATTAATGAATCTAGGAGACATCTTTTTTTAATTAGGATGCTTATTCAATATAGTCTAATCCCCAATATGATTTATGAATCATATCTAATACTTATATTAAATAATTCAATACATTTGATAGACTATGACCATGGGTTATTACCTTTACTTCTTTGGTGACGGTTGAATCATAGTAGCCCAAGTTGACATTATTATGAAAATCATGATCAAGATTTATTACCATCACTATGTTATCATTCTATTTTTTCTAATGTACCTTATGTATCATAATTCAAAAAAAAAAAATCAATTATGAAAAAAATTGTTAATTAAAATATAATTGAGTATTAAGAAAATATTATAAATTTTTTTAATTATAGTTTATTTCTCATTTCAACAAAATTTTGAATCATCATAAATCTAGTTCTTATACAAGATTTATGGTCAACGAAATGTATATCTCAACATCATAATATCTAAGAGATACATCCTTTTATTTATTTATTTAAATGCTATCTATACCATGGATTTTAAATTTTAAATTTACTAACATAATACATAGTTAATACTTTAATTTGGTGTAATGAATAATTATTTATTTATTTTATTTTACCTTTTATTTCTATTTATTTCTTATTTAGTTTAATTGTAAAGGTCATAACAAATAAATTATTAAAAAAAAAAAGAGTTCTCAATGTTCTAAGAAAGGAGTCATGACAAGATGGAAACTCTTAAGTCTTCTAAGTCACACACCTTGGAAACCAATCATGGCACAAATAGCAAGGACAAAGTGATAATAAGGATAAGAAATAAAATAATAACAATGAGAAGAAGGATAAGAAATTAGCTACTTCAAAAGTAGCTAATGGGACCTCATCTTCAAAGGGTGACAAACCTAAGAAAGAGAAGGTAAAATGTGCCTATTGCAAATGACCTAGTCATGATGAGAAAAAATGTTTGAAGAAATATGTAGATTACTTAACACACATTCTTGAAAAGAATAATCACATTGTTCTTGATTTCATCAAATAGTATTCATATAAGGGGTATCACAAGGCCAAAGAAAACAAGGGGAAAGGAAAGGGAAAGGCTCTTGTAGTAGTTGCTTCTCTAGCATCCACATGAGTTATTGATTTAGGTGCTTCAAACCACATGGATTCTTTTGAGAACAAGATTGTATCTTTGAATCCATGTACTATGCCTTCCATTTTGAGGGGTGTCAACACTCCTATTTCAGTGTGTGGGAGAGGGTTTGTTGATATGGGGGATGCCACATTTTAGGATGGTTTTTGTGTGCCATAATTATCATATGTTATCCTATCAATCTATCAAATCACTTACAAAGGTACATGCAAGTGAGTTGAGTTTACTCCTAATTCAGTGGCAATTCATGAGTTGCACAATGATTCTACAATTGTATTTGGGAGAGTGGATCATCCTTCACAAATTTATTCTTTTCTCTCACTTTGTTCTTGATCCACCTTTGTTTGTTCTACTCACTCATTCAAATGATGTGAGTAATTTATGACATCAATGGTTTGGCCACTTGAACTACCACTATTTGCAACAACTCAATCAAGAGGACATGGTTATAAGATTACCTATAGTTAACTTTTTTTATGGTGTTTTTCAAGGATGCATTCTTGGAAAGTATACTAAAAATAATTTTGAGAAAGGAAAAGCTTGGAGAGCCTCACATATTTTGGATTTGGTTCATAGTGATTTGGCAGGACCACTTCCACAATCATCTTTCAGTAGAGCCTAATATGTGTGTACATTCATTGATGAATTTTTTAGGTACACCATTTTGTGCTTTCTCAAATAGTATTATGAAGTCTTTGATTTATTCTTGGAGTAAAAGGATTCTATGGAGAAACAAACTAGGAAATCCATCAAAGTAATATGTACAAATAATAGGGGGAATATGTTAACCACAAGTTTGTGTAGTATTATTCTTCATAAGGTATTGATTTGTAACAAAGTTCCCTACAATCCTCAATAAAATGGAATTGCAGAATGAAAGAATCAATCCTTGAAAGAGAGGGCCAATAATATGATTCACTCCAAGTCTTTGGCACCACCTTTTTGGACAAAAGCCATTATCTGTGTGTGTTATATATAGAACCATTTTCTTCACAAATATGTGAAGGGGGTAACACTTTTCAAGCTTGGATTGGTCATAAACCCTTCACTAATAACTTTCAAGTGTTTAGATCTAGTGCACGGGCCCACATTCCAGTAGATAAACACAAGGCTATGGATCCATAGAGAAAACCTTGCATATTTATTGGTTACCCAGATGATGTTAAATTCTATAGGATTCTTCATCCTACCACACATGAGTTGTTCATTGAGAGAAGTGTTTGTTTTGAGAAGAACCCTTCTAGTTCTTCTCTTGACACTTCTTGCGACCATCATTTTTGATTCCTTGCATCATGATGATAGTTATTTAGAGGATCATAATCCTTCTAATCATGATGATGAGTCTTCTACCTCCACTTTAGATTATGATAGTGTTGATGAGGGTGCACATGATCCACATTTCAAGAATGATGATTCTCCTCCTAACTCTCCTCCTTCTCTACCCTTAGGGCCTCCTTGGGCTCGATAGACAGTGTAGTTAGTAGGGGATTAGGTACAAGATCCTTCATATCATAGGAGAACAAGATCCCATTTTTAGGATGCTCCAAATGTCTTCCTTGCCCTAGCTTCTGATTTATAGTACTTCCAAGAAGCTTCTAGTGTCCTCGAGTGGGATGCATCGATGCAGGAAGAGTTTAGCTCCTTGGAGAGGAACCACACCTGGGATCTTATCTCACTTGCTAAGGGAGAAATTTTCTTCAATGCAAGTGGGTCTATTGAACAAAATTTATAAAGATGGGCTGGTTGACAAGCATAAGGCTCACTTGGTTTCCAAGGGATTCTCCCAAGTTCCAAGGATTGACTACTTTGATGCTTTTGCACCAGTCACCAGAATGAATTCCACCTGATTTGTCCTTTCTATCGCTACAACACATAGATGTGTAGTTCATCAAATAGATGTGAAGATTTATTTTCTTCACAATGATCTTGAGGAGGATATATATATATGGAACAACCACATGGGCTCATTCAGGATCCTTCACTTGTGTGTCATCTTTGGAAGTGTCTCTATTGCCTCAAATAATCCCCTCAAGATTGGTATGCCAAGATGGATTCCTTCCTTTTGAAATTGGGGTTCACTCGATGCCATTTTGATCCTAATGTCCATATTTCGTAGTAAGATGATACTCACACCTTCTTGGTTCTCTACTCAATGAATTTTTGATTACAAGAAGTCACTCATCCACCATTTGGGTAGTGAAAAATCCCTTCATGATTAATTTTTGATGTAAAACTTGGGATTGTTGCACTACTTCTTAGGGATTGAGATCAATTAGTTTTCTATAGGTATTTCTCTTGCATAACCTAAGTACACACTTGATATGCTACTTCTTGGTGGATGACACTTTTTATTAGTAGCTTGTTGGTAGTCTCATCTATTTGACTCATACAAGGTTTGAAATTTCATATCTTGTAGGTATGGTTTCTTGATTCATGTAGGGGCCACATGAGTTTTAGTAAAAAGTAGTGAAGTGGATTCTTCACTACATCAAGGGTACTCACAATTATGGGATTCACTATATAGCAGGTGTGGATTTTGACTTAGTGAGACACACAAATTCAGATTGGGTAGGTGATTCTTAAGATCAAAAGTCTACTTCAAGGTATTTTTTCTCCCTTGGTTTTGGTCCAATTTTTTGGTTGAGAAAGAAACAATCTACTATTGCCCTTTCATCTACAGAGGCTGAGTATCGAGGAGCAGTTAATGCTACTATTGAGGCCATATAGTTTTTGAACATTCTTACCGAGTTTGGAATTCCCTTATGGAAGATCACAATCATCTTAAATGTGATAACCAAAGTGTACCTCATATCTCTCATAGTCTGGTCCATTATTAGTGGAACAAGCACACTGAGATCCATATGCACTACATTCAGGAGTTGATTCATTTAGAGACATTGATATCAGGTATCGTCCGACATTAGATCAAACTACAAACATCTTTACCAAACCCTTCATTGAGATCAAGTTCCTTCATTTATGAGCTTTTCTTGGGGTGCAATTGGTGTCCTCTTTGGGGCGGCTTCGTAGTCCTCATCTTCTTCTTTCTCTACTTTGGGGGTGTTCTCTCTCTATTTGTAGGGGGCTTCTTCTTCTTTGGGGGGAATTTGATATGTACATGGGTAACTAACATAGCCACATTTTATAGGACCCATCATCTTTTACATCCTCCTAAACTATGCTTAAGGGGGGTGTTAGTGTAGATTTTATTTTTCTAGTGGGATATTTAATTTTCTCTTAGCTATAGGTTTTTCCTACACATTTATTAAGCTTTTTTGGGATAATAAAGTGAGTTAATCATTTAATAACTAAGAGATAAAGTGACGAGTTGTCTCCACCTTTTAAGGGTGGAGTATTTACTTTTTTCATCACTTTATTTAATGTTGGTGGTTATTGGTGTTTACTTCTCATTGGTTGATTTTCTAACTCTATCCTCTCCTTAGTTCTATATAAACTCACTACCTAGCTTGTATTTTTTTTTTAGATTTTTTATCTTGAAAGATCTTAATGCAATTCTGTCATCTTGACATTGCATAATCTCTGTGTTCTAGTTTTCATTATTTATGTTTTTTCAGTTTATGTAACTTTGATTTTCTCTTATAAATTTCCTTGGTTTATTCAATCTATTTCATATTCCTAACAATCCTTTACTCATTTTACATTTCTTTCGCTATCTAGGTTATTCTAACGTATTGAAAATTCCACATACTATCAAAGTAGCATAATCAAATTCCATAATAGAGTAAGGATAGGAATTTTGGTGGAGGTAAAGTAGTTATACAGTAACTTCTACTGCAAACCCTAGAGAACACACACAATGCAAATAATTTTTTTTAAAACAATTAAATTAAACATGCAATAACATTAAACCATAACCACATAGATATTACATAGATTAACACAATTAGTTCTCTGGGGCACGCGAGGTTACATTGCAACAACTAAACGGAAATAAAGATAAAGATTACAACAATATTATTTATATTAAAATAACCATGAATAAGGATACATCCAAAACCATGATGCAAGAATAATAGACATCACATAATATATCCATGATACATCTCTTAATAAAGATACAAATGATCCTAACTATTACATCATTGTTTTAATGTTACATTACAATCTCTGATAAATGAATTACATTGAATTTCCCAACATGGGGATTGATACAAGAATAATGAAATATGAAATACAAGTGATTACTGGTACAACTCCACTGCGAAATGCTGAGAAGACAAGATGCTGATGGGGAACCCAACGGGTGCGGAGCACGTTCCACCCAACCATGTGAATTACAAGTAACTCACCCCCCGTGCTCAGAGGTGACGAGGAAGTGAACCCGACCATGAATGCCAAACCGACTCAACAACAACATAGTACACAAACAAGTACAACTCAAGGCATACAATGAACAACCATCAACATTCACAAATCACATAACAAGTTAAAACTATGAAACTCATCACAATTAAACAAATTATCACCAAATATACAAGTAACTAAATAGAAATCATAAACCAAATTCACCGAATTAGAAACAACATAAAGATTACGATATCCAGAGGTGACAAGAAACAAGAACAAGGGTGTCTAGTGGAGAGTGTCATCGCATAGCTCTCATGGGATCCCCTGGCACTTCCTCCAACTGAGGCGCCGGCACCCATCTATGGATCTCCTGGCCCTTCCTCCTAACTAAGGCACCGGCACCATAGGGTAGCTAATGCGGAGCCAATAATCTCTCATGAAGACGAGATTATGACTTTGCCGACCATGGCCTACTCAGTCTATCATTAGTCTACGATAGCCCTAATGCATAGACGAGGAATCCAATGTTTATTATCTTGTGTGTTTTACTACCCATCCCCCTAAATTCTATTTTTAGGTTATCACTTGTTTAACTACTCTTACGTGGGTTCCCCTGAGCACTTCCTCCTTCCGAGGCGTCAGCGCCCACGAAGAGCCACTCTCCCTATGACCCCAAACATAAAGCAAAACTAGGCAAGGGTTGAACTGAAACATATAAAAAGCATAATACCACAACAAGAACATGCGAGGAATTAACCCTCTCACAATAATTCATAACCAAAATTCTTAGCAACTCGGTCAACCCTTCCAAACATAAACCATTAAGTTTCAATTCCAAAAGAATAGATTCAAGACGAGAATAACATTCAAAATAAACAAGCCTCTAGAACAAGGGTTCTCAATGAACAAAAACTGAATCACTTAGACACCAGGTTCCCACACCGCAACTAGAATAAAGTAAAACCATACACAAAATGCACAAGAAAGACCGACAATCCATAGGGTTTCACAATTACAACAGGGCTCCCACATCAATACGCTAAAACCATAAAATAACAATAAGGAAATAATCAATCAATTTTATCAAAATTCCATAAAGCAATTAACAATACAATAATATCCTTACCCACGCACAAGTATCTTGGTACAAATCTAAATAATACAAATTTTTTATTCCTCACACAATTAAATCATATAACCAAGTCCAATCTCCTGATAAAGAAATTTTAACATGAAGATAATAATTCAAGAATATCACATTACCAAGAACAACTTACCATGGCATCAAAATAAATATATCTTTATTCATATGAATTTATTTTAATATAATTTATTAATTATTTCAGAGTTAAATAATTTCCTTCACAATCAGTTCGTAGAAGAAAAGAATATACCTACACAAATATATATATATAACCAACTAAAAATATCTATATAATTACCTACATATATATATAACTAAAATATATTTATAACCATCTAAATATATATATATAAAATTAACTATATATATATAAAAGCTTTTAAAGACAATTTTTAAACATAAAAAAGAAAAGAAATCAAATCGCAATTAACACTATCAGTGATTCACACAGCCCCATGGGATTGTCAGGCGCTGCAAGCCCACGTGATTGTCACAAGACAAATAGCCTACTTGACCGGCCAGCAGGCGCAAGATCTGGGCATGGGGAGAGGGGGAGGTACGGCCTCCGCCGTCCTTCCCCTCGACCCTTAACATAATACTTTAAATAAAATTTCTTTTGTTTAAACTTTTTCTTTCAATTTCGACTCATAAAATGTTATTTTTTTTTTTATTATTCATTTCAATTTTTATAGTTGAAACACGAAAATCGTAAATTTAAATTCAATGATATATATATATATATATCTAATAAATAAATATATATATCTAATAAATATATATATATATAAATATATATATATATATATATATATATATATATATATATATATATATGTATGTATATTTATATATTTAATTAAAAATAGTTATTCAACCACAAAGAACATAATTTTATGTGTAAAAACTGAATAGCATATTTATAATATATATATATATATTATTGATTATCAACATAATATTTCAAAACCATTAAAATAAAAAGATTGATCCTTTTCCCACAGTAAATTAATAGAGAGAAATTGGGCATTTTCAACGGAATTCGACTGAATTATCTTTCCGTTGCTTGCAATAAAACAAAACGATTTAATTTAAAAAGAAACTTTCATATAAAGAAAACCTAATGATTTATTTATTTTCTTTTTTTTACAAACTAAATCATTTAAATCTAATTCTCTAAAACATTTCTTTTACAAACAAGGATTGATTTAAATCACATTTCTATTCTTTTTACAGATTCAAAACAATCAAGAAGAGAGAGGGTGGAACCTGTAGTCCTACGCTCTCGAGAACCTGATGAAGCTGAGCTCGATCCCGATGGCCTCTACGAAGTGCTTCTCATTCCTGCTTCAAAATCTCCTCTCCAAGATTTCGTGTTCGAACTCGAATCCGATTCTTTGTTCAGAAGACTCCAGAATAATACCAACAAAAGATTGCAAAACCCTTTCTAAAACTCTCCTCAAATATAGCAAGCAAAAGATTGAAATATCTTTCCTGAAAACTCCAAAAACTCAACAGTACAGAACCATTAACTTGCACAACTTCTTGTCTCAATAATCCTCTCGTCTCCTAAAAACTTACAAAATTCTTAATTAAATAAAAGACATTGTCCATTTCTTCCAAAAACTCTAAAAATCAAAAATAAAAGAAATTAATTCTTTAAAAGCAAGCTTTTTAATTAGATCTGTATTCTTATTTGCTCTCACAACTTTTTCTTTCTTTTATTTGTTTTATTGTTTTAATTTCTATTTTTACCACTTTACTTGCACATCACATTATCTATTAATTTAAATAATTTATTTTAATAATTATCCTCAACAAGATAATTAATTAAAATACATAACACACAATTTAATATTTAAATTATCATTAAATAAGCACATGACTTTTAAAACATTTAAATATTTAAATACAATTTATTCTAACATTAAAATAAACAAACATTTCCATCATTTAATTAAATTAATTCACAATTTATAAAATATCAACATCAATTAAATATGACAAAACACAAACATGACCCACAATGAACGACAACTACAAGAACGCACAAAACCAAGCCACCAAGACAGTCTGACATCATGGGACGAGATGACTTCATCGTCACCTCTGTTTCAACATTTAACCGTTGGGCTATTGGTGCTCGCCCTGTCCTGTCGAAGCAGGTGGAATCGAGACTTGTACCTGCAAATCCTGCATACAAACGAAGTTGTGTACATGTGCATACATATATATAAAATTAAAGCATTAAATTAAAGTACTGCATTGTGAGAAGGAATCGCAACATAGCAGGGCACTCGCAAACGAATGATGCTATATTGTCCTTCATCACACCTATCCTAAAAATTATAATATAACTGATAAAATAACATTTCTAAACTAACAATTCATCTCATAACATATTTAATTAAATCATTGCATCATAACATAATTCTGCAAATCAACTAACATAACCAACCATAATGTCATATGAACTAATCCTGTCCACTAATGGAATAACAACATCATCAAATGTCTAACTAACCATCACATGATAACAGTACCATCATAGTCACAAGTAGCAAACGAACACATAGAAAAATAATAAATCCAAACAATAAGAGGAGGGGTATTACATATATTAGTTTGATTTCATTTTCTTTCATGTTTGATTTGCACATGCTTCATTGAGATTAGGTCATTTGATAATTGAATTGGGTTTTTTATTGCTTCTTTTCCTTATTGAATTATTTGATCATATTTTCCCTATTCACATTTTGGCATGCTCGATGAGACCTATGTCCTTGATTTTAGTATTGTATTAACCTTCCTTGATTTTTTAGGTCATAGGTGCAAAACAACACAATTGATCCTAGAATGATGCTTCTAATAGAGAAACAACGCTTTTGATGGTACAGTGGCACATTTGATAGTTACATAGACACATTTTATCTTTGTGTTGTGTATTTTTGGGTTCAATTTCATAGAGTGATGCTTTTGACAGAGAAGTGACACATTTGACTATGGTTTGATGCTTTTGATAAGTCAAAACATCTAATAGGTAAAACTACACTTTTAATACTATTTTTGGCATATTTGATATGCACAATGATGTGTTTGATTATGTGAATTTGATTTTTTCTAACCTAATATTTTGCATGAGTTTTTAGAACTAATTAATTTGTGTGACTTGGAGAATGTTGGGAGAAAACTAGGTAAAATAGTCTATTGACAAATTTGGTGGAAGAATTTTAAATTGCTTTGATTTTTAAATTAGTTGCACACTTCATTGGGGCTTTAATTAATGAATCTTGCATGTCATGTTTGGTGAACATCTAGTGTGTATGCTCTTCCCTTGCACCTATCAAAATCATTCTTTATTCACATTTTAAAGTTTACCTAAGGAGTATTAGTAAAGTATGTTGTTCCCTTGCACTTTGTGTGAACCTAGGAATAAAAAACACTAGTATCTTATTTTTAATTTCAGTAAGGTTCCTTCTAGGGGATCTCATCACCCCAAGGCTGACCTTAACCGACTTTACTAGCAGGGTATATAAAGGAGGGAGAGTGAAAGTTGTATCTCAAAGTGTGGTCAATGTCCTTCAAGCCAAGTCACAAGACCCTCAGTCTATTGAGACTTGTTTGGTGATGAGAAGAGAGAGATTCCCTAGTCCCAAGAAATATTAGATGGGCTCATTATTCTTAGAACCACTACAAACCTTATTTTTAGAGACCTAAGACCCTCAATTGTTAACATAGTTATGGTGCAAGGTATATTATCATGTATGAATTTACTCAACATGTATTATCCTGAGGAGAGATATGATTTCTTTGGAGGTTTAAAAACCTTCAAGGGAAGGGGAAATGTGAGACCTTGTACCACTAGAACCCTATCTATTCCCTCTTGAGATTGGAACATGTATGCACAATCCTAAAATATTTTATTGACCGAGCCTATACTAGTGTGAAACACCCTTAATGAATAGTTATGTTGTATTTTGTTGTCAAGACCAGAAAAATACCATTCAAAACTACTACCTTGAATTCAATTTCCATCTTGTTTGATTTTTATCTCTTGCCAAAAAATTGTAAAAAATTAGTCCAAAACTTACAAAAATTATCAACAATTTCATAGAATTACACTTTTGAGCATAAAACTATATTTTTGAGCTTTAAATTATGCATCTGATACTCACTATTACACTCCCAAAACCCTAATATTTTGTTTTTGCATCTCTCAATAAAAAATGTGCATTTTATTTCTTCTGTGGCACATCTATTAGCTACAATGACAATTTTGACTATCCTTTTAGATATTTGATCACCTTTTGGCATATTTGACTATTATGTGGTGTATTTGATTATTTTGAGTTGCATTTGACCATAATTTGGTGCATCTGATTTGTACAATTGTATATTTGATAATAATTTGTGTTGAAAATTGTTGTCATTGATGTTTTTCAAAAGGGAAAACTATTTTCAAACTTTTACATCATGAAATATTTCTATTTGCTTTGGCCTATTCATGTTTGTTCATGGCCTAGAAGAGTTTTTGCATACAATAATGGTGCTTTGGTCTTCTATGGACTATATTAGAGTTAGGGTTTCATGCTTTGTTAGGGTTTTAGCCCTGATTCACTCAAACCCTAAGTGTTCTACTCAATCATGCACTTTATATTCTAATTATTCATTAACTATTCATTAGTCATTTTTGGTTTCCTAAGTTACAACTTAAGCCCCTAGGCATCATTGGCTTACTAGCCTCTCTTACTACTTGCCTCGGTTTCAAAATATTTTTCCAAATTATAAAGTCATTTCTTTAATGATACAATGGATGACATCGGTGGGACAAGTTTCACACTTCCACTCACCCATGGGAGTATTGGTGGGCCCCGTTTCTGGTCATGTGAAAGCACATAATGATGACAAGTGGCAATATTTTGTGAGCTCACACAAAGAGAGAGGTTCCTACGAAAAATGTAGATAGGTGACACGTAAATTAGTGGTCTGATTTGGAGGGGTCCTAATATTTTCGCTTGTTTGTGCTTGGACTTTATTATGTCATGGGTGTTTTGCGCATGTGCAAAATGACTAGTGGTGGTCTTCTACCAGTTCATAGAAGAAAGAGATAAGGTCGTGTAGAAGCATGGAATGGTGATGTGTGTATGGATTAGATGGATATCATGCATCCATAAAGAGGAGAGAGAAGGTCATGTGAAAGCACAAAATATTGACGTGGTGATGTTCTTCAAGTTTGCAAGAATAAAGAGAAGGAAGAGAGAAGGTATTGTAGGGGCACAAAATGCTGACATGTGTCCAAGAATTTTCAATGGCAGCTCTACATATTTTTGAAAGGTTGACACGTGTCTAGGATGGAATTTATTGAAAGACTTTTCAAAGCGATATCTACATCTATGCTACTTGAGGAATATTCCTAAGGGTAGAGGTATCTCAATTTGAATTTACACCATATGATTTTCTTGCAAAAAAGGGGGATCGACACCCTTAATCCAAATGTGTCTATGGATAGTTCTTGGTTCAAATTTTTTACTCTAAATAGGCCAAAAAGGTAACAATATGAAATATTTTTTACAAGTTGACTTCCCCTACACTAAACATGCTAGTTTTTGGTCTTGGTCAACATTGCAATATAGTTTATCAAACCAGATTAGTATTTAAGAAAATTGTTTTAAGTTGTCGAAGGAGGAAGTGACAATACAAAATTATGTCTTAACATGTGTTTGAGATCTATTTGAGTAGTTCATGTTCAATCTTTCAGGATAGAGGATGTTTATATAAATCCGAGCAAAGTGTGAACGCGAGGCTATCAAATTGACGAAGAATAATTGCAAATTCACTCTATAAGAATTATGATAAAGATCTATCTATAAGTGTCATTGTAATCCTCTTCATTACATTTTGTAAGTTGGTGCCTCTTATTATTTGAGTTGGTTCTCAATTTGTGAGATTGGTGTCTCTCTTAGGTTGGTGCCTATCAATATTTTTTGAGGATTGGTGTCTCTAGTGGGTTGGTTCCTGCAAAATCAATTGTAATATTTGAATCTTATTATGAGGCTGGATTTGGAAAGTAGATCCTAGCAACTCTTGTCACTATGGTTTTTCCCTTATGGTTTCCGCATAAATATGGTGTTATTTTGTCTGGTTTCTTTGAATGTTGTCTCTAATGTTTTTAATAATGCATGAATATTAATTGATATATTGATTGAAGTTAAAATTTTAATAATATACCGATTCACCCCCGCCTCAATATATTTGTGTTCAACACTGCCATTTTTTATTTGAGACCTACTTAACCTCTTATGATAGCTTAAAACAATTTTTTGACAAAGTGGTGCATTTAATATTGTTTCACTTTTTATCCATATTTAATGTATTTGAAACCTCTTGCAGTGCATATGATACCCACAACTACACAGATAAGACTTACAATTACTCTTTTGACTTGTGTTAAGATTTCTAAAATTATCCAAAAATTAGTTTCTAGAATTTTTTGACCAATCAAACCTAAAATTTGAGACTTGTAGCATATTTAACTTGTAATCATTATCCATTATCCAATAGCAAATTGAAATTCACATCCATTTCATATCATTATTTTTGGACTTAGAGTTACTACCCTAGCCTTGGAAAACCATCATTATTATCATCAAAAGCAATAATCTAAATAACCAAAAACAAAAATAGTCATAACCTAATCTATATCTTCCATATTTTATCTTTAATTGAGATTTTTAATTGATAAGTTACTTAATTCAAGTAGATAGTTGGGTTAGCATCAAAACTTATGGGTAAATTTGCTTAGGAGTCTTGGATAATTCTAAGTTATTAAACCCACCATCATCCTTTTTTTCTTGGACTCATCAGTCTAGTACAAGAAATAAATTCATCCTTAACGCTTATCCAAACAAAGATCTAGAATTTCTTTGACTTATTCAAGTTTTATCTCACATCAATCAATAACATCAACACACTTATCCAAAATCATCACATTATTTTTTTTTATAAATATAACAAACATATCTTTCATATAGTCTAATTAGAAACAACATTCATATCATATCACCCAACTCCCATTTTACATATTCATCTCATAAGATCCTAAAACTTGTATGTCAATAATAAGGTCTCAAAATAAGAAACTTATGGACTTCAATCCATGTGGGTCAAACATTACCACCACCATGGGTGGTACAAAATATGAGATTAGAATTCCTTCTCATATATTCAACCTTAATGAATACCAAATACCACAACCTTAACCTCCACAAATTATCATAAAGGACATAAAAAATGATTTTGATGAATTGATAGAATATAAATGATTAGAGATACAAGATCCAATAGTAGCAAGAGCAATGGATGCTCACATTTCTATGGACCCAAACACATATTTTCTTAAACTCACACAAAATGATGCTAAACTACATTTGAATCATAAAATTTCCACACTTAGGGAGCAATACCTTACAAATTTCATGTCATCCCATATCCCATCTTATGCAAGTGTACCCATAGCTCAATATATCAATGTATATATACCTCAAGCTTCCATTCCAAATATATCAAGTCAACCATCCATGCCTTCTCATGAAACAAATTCAATACCATACTCTAAAAAATATACTTATACACTCTATCAAACTCCATTCACATCTAATAACACAAATATATCTATCCCAAATCCCCAAGTTTCTTCTATTTAAAGAATGAAGAAGGAACCCTTTGTTGTGTTGTCATTGATGCCAACAATGTTTGTTGACAATTCTGTCTGATCAGTGAATTTTTTTTGTATCATCTTGATCCGATAATTCGGTCTGAATTCACTCATGTTTTAAGATCAGCTTATGTAGTTACAATATGTTTCTTGGGACTACTCAATACATCGATTTTCAAGGTTTCAACAATTTTGGTTAATCTGGCTAAAAGTTATATATGACAGAAGTTCGACAAACTGTATTCTGGCTTATATAGTATAAATTGATGTGCTATCTGGTCTGGATACCTCTGGTGTTTGATTCCAATCTCTACAATTTTGGGAGAAGGCTTACTGGTGTCAGTGCTATGCATATTCTTACTGGCGACTGCTTATGTGACCATATGGATGATTGATTTTGGATAGATTGGCCTATTTTGTGGTTAAGTCTAATTCCTAGTCGACCTAATATTTGAAATGGTGCTATGAAGAATAATATATATGTTGCAGATATTAAAGGGATCTATTTTAGATCTGTGTCAACCTTAATTCAAGTTTTGCACGTTTGTTTGAAGTGTGAAGAAGTTTGTTTCCATGTATGAAGTTGACAGAGTGTCTTGAATTGAAATAGGGCTACATCAAATTAGGCCGACCTAATTAAATGTATGCAGATTCAATACGTATATATGTGGAATATTCTTGTGTTGCAAAAGATAGAGGATGAGAAACAAATGTGATGTGTTTGTGTGCAAAATTTTATATTATGTGAACCTACAAATTTATGTGTGAAATCAGTTTAAGGGAAAATATATTGTGAGCGTAGAGTGACTACAACAAAGTGCAACATTTTATATTCAAAGCTTCATTGGAATTGAATTCAACACAAGGAAGGTGCATTTTGTATCAGTTCACACCTTGGCTATGTAGCCATTTTTTCTTGTATCTACTTTCAAGCTGTGAGCCTTTCAAGGACAATGAGTCTTGGCAGTGAGCCCTACAATATCTTATAACTTGTTATAATATTCAACGGTTTTTCCCTTCTTTGGTTTTCCATGTAAAAATCTTGGTGTTCGTGTGTTATGTTGTGTTGTGATTTTCTTCATGTCCTCATTCATTGCTACAGTTAAATATGTTTTGATAATTGGTTGGATTATGAATAATTGGTTTAATAGATTATTGATTCACCCCCCTCTCAGTATTTTGGGTGTTCAATAATTGGTATCAGAGATTTTTTCCTTTTGAAAAGTCTAATAGCTTGAAGAAGATCTTGGAGGTTGAACACATGGCTGATAAAAAGTATTCTATTCTTCCAGAAGAAATTTTAACAATTGAATATGAAGAAGATGACTGCATGTTTGAAAAATAAGAACCCAAAGCTGCTCTTGAAGATCTTAAAAAAGTTGAAAGTGAGAACAAAATTTTGAAGGAAAGCTTAGGGAAAACAAATGAATGCATCAAGAAGCTGAGAGAACAAATCAATAACTTCAAAGAAAGACATAGAGAATTCAATGAATAGTTGAAAAAGGTAAATGAAGACATCATCGATCTAAAAGTACAAGTGGAATAAAAGAAGTGAATTGAGGATTATATGAATCCTAAAATACAAAGCAAGTCTAATGAATGTACAAAGCTTGAACAAGAGGTGGTAACCTTAAGATCTAATCTAGAGAAAGCGAGAGCTCATGAGGACAAATTTACAACAAGCACCATAATTATTGATGAATTAATTGCAATTCAAAAGCCCTCTAAGGACAAAAGTGGTTTAGGAATTGAAGAAGGAGAAAGTTCAAAAATAAATCAGACATATAACAAAGTTGAAAATCAAAAGAATATGATGTAGAGCAGGGAGGAAATCAACTACTAATCACAATTACAACTGATTTCAACAAACCTTCAATCTCCAAAACCCTAACTAGGGTGATTCATCATACAACCTCTCAGTTTCCCTTGTAGGTCTATAGACTTAGTTTATTGAACTTATCTTGCAAAACTCTCTTCCAACTCACAAACCATTCACCTTTTTAGACACCCTTTAAGGCCTTCAAAAACATATCACAAAAACATACTAGGTCACTTTGGACCAACATCATCAAAACAATGCTACTACGCTGCCCCAATAGGCTAATTAGGCCAATTTTATAAAGCATCACCTATCTAAACCTCCTCCCAAACATAAACTCTATTGATAGAGCCTTACCAAACCACAAAACCTTAGATTCCACAACTTTCCTCAATTGGAACCAACAAAATCACATCAAATTATAAAACCCTCATTTTAAGCCATTACCAAGGGGGTTTATTGAAAATCAAACCTCCAGAACTTTAATAACTCTGTAAATGCTTCAAAAACTTTAATATATGTCTACACATGCTAAATCAATCACCTCCCAACCTTAATCAATGTAATTTTACCAAACCCCTTCATATAACCACCATTTTCAAGTTAAAATTCACACAAAATCTCCTAGGGCAGCAATAAGATCTCTTCAAAATACCTTCCCAGCTCCTCAATTCTATTCTAATGCTGAAAACTACCCTAATTCCCATTCCTGGTTTAAAACACATTCTTGGTGGAATGGGTCCTTCAATCCCATTTTGAGATCCCTCAAAGGCTTAGATTTCTAGTATAGACCGTAGATGATGGGCTTCTTGTCAAGGCTTCCGATCCCAGTGAAATCAATCAAAACCACACATTCAAAATGGAACTAAGACACGCCTTCAATGGATTCAAATCCTAGCAGAGGTAATGTCCATAAAGTAGGGATTAGGTACTGCCACAACTTCGGGAGAACAACAGGTTTGATTAGAGCTCACGAAATTGCCAGAGGCTATATTATTTTATTGTTTTAACTTCTCCAATCAACATTCCAACATTTTTTGAGCCTTTCAAGGAATATTTAAACTTGAAACATAAAAAAAACCAACTCAACTAACTTTTGAACCACCCAACCATTGGACTTCCACAAAGTTGCATTTTTGCATTTTTTATAATGCTGCATATGACACTTTTGACAATTTTGCAAAAATATGACAATATGAACTCAATGACTCCTAATTACATATTAGATGGTCTATTATGAAATTATTGGCACAAAAAAATACTCACACACCCTAAGTCCTATCAAAATACCAAAATTGACCACATTAGCAAAATGAGCTTGGTGCCCCCGCACCATACAACCGGCCTGAAAAAAGATTCCAAGTCCCTTGGAAATTGTGTTACAACTTGTCCACCTTTGAATACTCCATGTCTCTAACCTCTAAAAGCTCTTTCATCTGGAATTACCTTCCAAAAAGTTAAGTATTGAAGGTGTGCATCATTCTTTGCACCATTGACTTTGTTGCCAACTTGATATTGCTCCAACCTTGCAAACTGATTTGATGAACATCCTCTAACCCTTTTCTCATCTGTTACTGATGCTAGACTGACCTTCCTATTTGAAAACTTACCATTTCCAAATCTATCCTTGACTTTCCACTCCTTCCCTCTTATTGCATACTTGGTCTTCCCAATTTGTTCTTGCCAAACACTCCGATTCACTTCACCTTTTGCCTTTATATCTATCCTCAAGTCCTTTGCCCTTCTGACCTCTATCCTTTCAAACTTACTAACCTCTATTTTGATAGTATTAGATTTCCCCTTCACCTCTTTTTCTTTCAATGGAAAAATCACTGTCCCAATCATAATTTCATCACACTTTTCTAACCCAATTTGAGCCTTCACAAGGAACTCATCCTTGACCTTCTCTTGACCTGATTTTGTCACCATCTTCTCATCTTGTCCTTCCAACATTGCATCATTCTTCAAACTTGCTTTTGGTACCAACACATCATTTTGTCTTCCATTTGTTGTCCTAACATCTTCAAGCGTTGAAGTGGCTGCACACTCTTCCCTTTTGTCTTCCTCAATCTTCACAAACTCCTTCCTGCCAAACATTATCACTTTTGCTGCCTTGGTCTACTCTTTACCATCCTCCTGCAATGGTGTTAGTGTGAAAGTATCTCCATCTTTTTCAATGGTGTAAGTATTGTGTCTACCATCATAAAGTGCATGCCTATCAAACTGCCATGGCCTTCTAAGTAGTAAATGACAACAATCCATTGGTAAAACATCACAAAGTATCTTATCTCTATATCCACCAATGCTAAACTCAACAAAATCTTGTTCACTAACCAAATGGACTGATCATCATTCACCCAAGATACTTTATATGGTGTTTCATGAGGCACTTTTTCTAATTTCAGTTTATCTACCATTTCATTTGACACCATGTTATCAGTAGAACCAAAATCTATCACTACCTTGCATACCTTTCCTTTTCATTTGCATGTGGTCCTAAATAGGGTCCTTCTTTGAGCTGTCTCCTTCTCCTTAGATGCTTGAAGCAATGTTCTTCTCACCATCAATGACTCCCCAAATTCTGGAGCAACAAGTTGAGTCAGAGAATGCACACTTTCACAATCATCTTCTTGGACCAATTGCACTTTTTTGTCTCCACCACTTGAAGTAGAGCCTTGCTTCTCAGGACACTTGAATACTAGATGCCTAAAATGATTACAATGATAACATCTACCTAAAAATGAATTTGAACTCCTACCTCCACCAAATCTACCTTTGAAACCTTTGAATCCACCTCTTTGATCAGCAACTTGCTCCTTGCCTTTGCTTGCTTCTTCTTGGTCTTCAAAAGTATGCCTTGATCCTCTTCCTTTACTAATGTTTCCTCTGCCTCTTCCTTGTCTTTCTTGTCTTCTTTCTAGTTTCTCCTCTTCCTTAGCAACCAATCGAAAGCATTCTTCAACTAATCTAGGTGTAGCCAAACTCAACTCATCTTGTATTTGATACCTCAATCCACACATATACCTTGCAATATTTCCACATTTCATCAATAATGCCATTAGACCTTATATAAGTGCAGGAGACCTTGGCATTCAAGTGCCTTGAAGGGAAAAAATTCAAAAGTTAGATTTTCAGTAAAAACATCATTAAAGGGAGGTCAATATGATGATAGTCCATAGAGTCATTAATGGGTCTTAAATGGGACTAAAATAAATAAATAGAGTTTACCAAAGTGTTGCTAGGATTATCAAGAGTATAGCAAAAAGTGTAAAAGTGTTACAAAAGACAAGTACAAAAGATGTGAAGAATACACCTTGTTGGGAAGGTAGTTAGGTAGTTGAAGTTGAAGGGGAACTCGGTATACCTATTGCAAACATCTATATAAAGCCTTTGTAAGGGGAGCAAAAAAACATTGATTGTATTCTTGAAGAGTTTGCATTGAATAAAGTTCCTTGTTTTCAAATTTCTGTATTTTCCTTACTATTATTCACCAATTTATTAGGCTTGTCCATAGCAATAGCCTTAGTACTTCAGTGGTTGTGACAATATAGAGTTCTAGCAATCATTTAAATCCATTTGGGAGAGATTTGAGTGGTTAAGATTTATGTTTGATTGCATTCTTTGAAGTTCAGTTTGTAAAACCGATTAAGGGTTTTGAGAGTCTTTTAGGGTAGAACTCACCATCCCAACAAATGCAGGGCTAGATATTGGTGGGATTGATTTTTTAGGATGTTTTCAAACTATTTGGGATGTTGTTTTGTGTAGGGAAGTCAAGAATGCACTGTTGGTGTGGCTGCTGCAAGGAAGAAACAATGTTTTCAATGCATAAATTGTTGCTATAGACAAGGAATGGAAGATAAATTGGTTGTAGAGGTTTGGAAAAGTTTCCTAAAGAATATTCAGACCTAAAAAAACATGCTTGAGTCAGTTTCCAAGTGACATGAGGTATGGAATAGGGTATGCAAATAAACCCTCACTCATTTGTGCATTATGTAACATAAAACCAGGGTTTTGTGGAATACCATTAAATCGGGCTTATGAGTTCCTAAAAATGGAAGAATATGAAGTTTTGTGGCTTACTAAAGGACTGTCTAAAACTTTTTGGGGTGTAGGAAGTGAATCAAGACTACTTCATTCGTAATTTAGGCCTAATTTTGTAGCCTTTTCCAGCGTACAGTTTACAGTTTTGGTAGTTTCTTCAAAATAAGATACTGGAAGCTTTTGATATGTTTGTGTTGATGATAATGGGTCTCTGAAGGTGTATTTAGTTCTAGGAAAACAGATTGGGTTTGCAAGTTTCAACTGATTTAATGTATGGGAACCTAATTAACATTTAAGTGCTTGGTTTGCATAAACGTATGAAGTCTATGCCAAACTGGAGACTTGCATGACAAGTTCAGTGTGGAGATTCTTAACAAAGTTGTTGGAGTGTTCAATGTGTGGAAGGGCTGGGAAAATTTGATGAGCTGATGAGTTTAGGTGATGTGGGCATATAGAGAGGGTGGTGCTTTAATACGCAAGAACTAATAGATCGATGGGTTAGTGTTATTTGTGTGTATCCTTGGTTTGTTATAAACAAGAATATTATGATTAAGATGTCTTGGTAAAGTAGTGGCAGTCAGAAAGTGAGAAGGAATGATTTGTTGTCTTTTTCCTTGTGAAAGCAAGTTACAATGAAGGGTAAATGGATGCATGATTGGATGGATTCAAAGTTTTCAATTAGGTTTTTATTTTTTTCTTGTTCAAATGATGATGGTTAAGAGGTTTTTGAGTCTGATACAGAGATGGATTACTTATGTAATGTTTTGGCTTGTTGATGCATTGTGATTGATCAAAGAATTTGTTGGATCTTGTTGGGTAAAGAAGTGAAATTGATGAAAAGTTTTAGTGAACAAAGTTGCTTGTTCAATTTGATCTTCTCCTAATTGAATTGGGTCATATGCATCCTAATGATTGAGTGTTTTGATATGATGCTCTACATGAAATTGGTATCAGAGCCAACAAGGTTATGCTGGTTGGTTGAATTAATGTTGTTGCTGATAGTTGTTGTTGAGTTGAGTTTGGTTGCAGGTGCTTGATCCATCTAAGTTGCAAAGAAGAAGGTTTCTGAGTGGTGTGTGTTGGCAGACAAAGAAAGGTCCGTGGTCACCATCCTCCAATGGAGATTAAGTTGGGTAGAAGGTGCAAATGAAAAAGAGAGAGAGGAATCTTCTAGGATCTGTTGTTGGGTAAGATGGATGGTTTGTTGAGTTTGTGTTTGCAGGTTGAAGAGAGATGGATAGTTGTATGAGAAAACACTTGAGGTTGTAGCCATGTTGAAGGATACTCCACTGATGGGAGTATTTGAAAAGATGGAAAAGAAGATTG